>JALDNG010000682.1:0-97474 GCA_024349245.1 Neodontobutis hainanensis
ATGAGTTCTTTTATGCCACTTTTGCATATAATTTCTGATGCGTTTCCTTTGAGCGGGTTCTTGTCAAAAAATCACCTCTAATGGAGTCAAAACATCTCCAGATTCAATCATTTTTGTATTTTTTACTCCCATCTTGAATTAAAGAGACTTCCTTTTACCTTCTCTTAATTATTCACACTAATATTCTTTTTCTTTAACAATTATTCCCATCTTTGTTGTCTTGCGGGATTCAGTATTCGTTTTTCCTACTTTTTCTCGGTGCATTTAACTGCTCACGAGTCTTCTGTCTCCCTACAGTAGTTACAGTTTTTCAAACAGCAGCGATATCAAGCCGTGGATTTGTAACGTCGCTAGAAATTCTAAATGTCTCTCTAATAGAATAATTGAAATGCTTCTAGAACACACCACAACTAGACCTACTTTAAGATAAATTCAGACTTTCTTGGGACCACAATTCCTTTTTAATAATTCTCCGTACGCCGTCTTAAATCGAGTTATACTTATGGTTAATTTTAACTCGTTCTATTTGACTAGTAGCACAAACCTCTAAATACTCTAATGGTTTGTTCTTTTATGTTTCACTAACTATTTCTTTAGTCAACATAGATTTGTTTTACTTTAGTTATTGTTAATTTCAACACAAGGTTTTTCAAATTAGTATTCTAATTTGCCGTCGGCTTCTCTTCTTCCTCAACTTTTAGGGTTCTGTTTGAACCTATTTTTAATTTTATTCTATTAATAATAATACTAACCCTTTACTAGGTTTTTTATTCTCAACCTTATTTGATATTATTTCTTACAGCGCTTTTATTTAATTATTTGTCAACTTTATTCTATTTAGAGCTCTTTTTAACACTAGTGTTTTAGTTGTTATAACCAATTTTCCATTACCTTTAAAGTTCTAAAGCTAGTTAATACTTTTTTCAGGGCTTTTGTTGTACACACACTCACTCACACACTTCCCGACTATAGTCCACACCGCGGCACCAGTTGCTCTCAAGCAACTCATTCAGCTTTTCTTTCCAGAAATTACTGAACACTTTAGCGGTCCTTGTGTCACTTAAACGATCATCTAATAACTTATTTCAGCACCCAGCTGAATGTTTAAGTTAGAAAAGGAACAAATAACTATTTGCCTTCCCGCTAAGGTACTTTTAAATCTTGTTACTTCGTCAGCCAACCCCGTTGTATGAATCCCGCCCGATTGGGACAACGTGTTGCTCCTTATAAGCAGGACTTTATCTAAATTTTTCTCCTTTTTATATTATTGTTTTTTGTTTATTACTCCTTTTTATTTTTTTTCATCTCTATACTTAAGTTCACCCAGAAAATAGCATGAACTTAGTTTTCCCTTCTTGAAGATCCCTGTCTTCCACTTGGCCTACCCTTTTCTTTAAACTGCACCAGTGTGTCTCTCTCTGTTTCCACACACTTGCCTTTTTATTACCCCTAATAAGGTCCTCAACCCCTGACACTTTTATGGCTCTTTAAGCCTTTTACTTCTTAATCTAACTACTCTAGGTTCTTTTGAGGCGGGTTTTTTAAGCGGTCTCTTCCTATCTGTTACCCCCCTAAGCTGCACCCCGACATCTGACCATAACGAATAATAAAAAGTCTGCTCACCCTCTCTGGTCTCTGCGCCTGGGATGCTTCCTCTGGGTGTTCAAACAGAAAAAGAACCACTCTTTCTCAGATCCTCTCCTGATTGGCTCCGCCAAATGTTGTCTCCAAAAACTGACCTCTCAGTCTTTGGCATAATGTATGGAATAATGTACAACCACACAACCAGCCCAATGCCATAGAGTCTTTATTGTTTCCCAACCAATAACGACCCGAGTAGACTATCCCAGCTCTACTAACTATTGTACACTAGGCCCAAGCTTTTATACAGTTTTCACATGACAGTTTATTTATGTCTATTTCGTTAGGGCTTTGAGGACCCCTCGTCATCGGCATCATCTTCCTTTGAAACCTGGTTTCTCCAGACACAGTGTCTCTGTGCTGTCTAGTAAATTTTCCCTGTGTGTTTTTGCACAACCACCTTATCATGATTTAAACCATACATTTTGACATTGTTTTTTCTCTTTTACTTTGTGGGCCTGGCTTCAATTCCTGCCAGCAAGCAAACCTAGCCCCTAAAATTGGCTATTGGTGAGCTGTTTAATTTTTTGCATGTAAAAAATGTGCCTTGGCTCAAAAAAGGTTGAAAACACTAGTATAGGCTAACTAGATTGAATAAAAATGCTTACTTTCTCTATGCTCATGAATGTACAGATGTGTGTGCATAAGAAACAGGACAAACACATCTGAACAAGGGTTTATCCTTCACCTCCTTTACCTAGTGCAGTTATTTTTTGTGCCATCTCAAAAAACATTTGTTTACTCCAAGTACTGTAACACTGAGGAGTATAATAGAAAGACATGTGTAGGAGTCAATATATTATTTATTGTTGTCAGAAATGTACCAAATGCACTTAATTTAAATGGAGAACTAAAATGGGACTACACCTGTGGATGAAAGCCAATGCTAATTAATGTTAGGAAAAAGTTTCCAAAAACTGGTCCGCAGTGATTTCAGTATGATTTTAATAAAGTGGTTTTGGTGTGACTTTTACAGCTACACCACATGACTAAATGCTTTCTAAGAAAAGGATCAGCACCAGTGTAGATCTCAAACGGACAGACTTAATTTAGCACAGAAATACATATAAAGAAGTTAAACTTCATAAAATCTATACCCTGCAGGAGGCGAGCATTTTTTTAAAAAAGTCTAATCAGATCACATAAACCTACAACACACAGGCTTCATTACCTGTAGCTACTTGTTTCTGCTGTTACCCCAAAGTCACTAAAACAGAAGACATGTTAATATTCATAAGGTGCAGGTCTGTAAATCTAAAGTAAAGGGATATGAACAAAAGGAGTTGTTATTTATCATTACTTGAGTCTGAAGTGTTTGTACTGCAGGGTTAAAGCAGGATCCAAACACTCTTCCTTGGTTTGTCTAGATATCCTCTTTAGCAACGTGATAAAAATAGTCTGTTTTTCATCAGCTGCACAACAGTTATCTACTCTGTCACTGAAAGACATTAGACAAAGACATTAGCCTCATTAGTTTCATGTTTAGCCTCATAGCGTGCAACACAGTTTTAGCTGTATTAATTTATGCCAATTAGCCATGTCCCTTTGTTTAGATTTTAAGCACTGTTTTTATTTGTTTTCTTTGCTATATAAAGACATTGTTTGGCGTGGATATTATTTATATACTGTGAAAAGTATTCTCTGTTGGCTTATTTACAGCTCACTAGTTGCTTTTAAGCTGCTGGTTAATGACACTGGTTGTTAAAAAAAAGGAGTGCTTTAGCTTGATGTCCTGTGCCATTGTTCAACAACCAATAAGAAGCTAGCATGTGGTTTTCCACATGCTAGCAGGGTTGTAAGTAGATAAATGGTATGTTCTTGTATTTATGGAGCTAAAAGAGTCTCAAAAAAGATAAATGCACACACATGATTCACAAATGCACACACATGATTCACAAACGCACACACGATTCACAAATGCACACACATGATTCACAAATGCACACACATGATTCACAAATGCACACACAAGATTCACAAATGCACACACAAGATTTACAAATGCACACACAAGATTCAGAAATGTATTTCTGATGCACACACAAATATATCGTGATTTACAAACTGCTTGCGGTCTGTGAACTTGACTGCATTTGTGTGTGAATTTTGAGACTCCTCTGACGCCGCCGACACACAAATGCATTTTTAAACAGGGAATGATCAGCAACCAATCATATATCTCCCTTGTTTTAGCCAATCACAAGAACGCACCCCACGCGGGGGGGTTGTTTACTTCTTTGCCAATCACACCAACGTGTTCACACAGCGCGATATGCCTGTATATGCCTATATATATATATATATATATATATATATATATATATATATATATATATATATATATATATATATATATATATATATATATATATATATATATATATATATATATTATTTGAATAATACACAAAATAGTCAAACAAAAGATTAATTTGCTTGTCTAACAGTGAAGCCTTATGCAGAAGATTTTTGTTTGGCAATCGCTCTTGCTAGCTGCCCGGATGTTAGCATCAGCTGGCCGGAAATTGTGGCGTTAATACAAAAAATATTTATTAATAATATCCTTAAAAATATTACAGCACAAACATTAATACCTACAGCACAAACCAGCACAAACGAAGCACAAACTAAATAAACTATTTTGGGGCATTTTAAAACATTTTAAAGCATTTTCGGGGGCTGGGTGACCTCATATGACCATTAAAAGAATTATTAATATCTCAAAAACTATAACGGCACAAACAAATTTTTTTGCAGCACAAACAAAGCACAAACGATCTAGATAATTTTGGAGTCAATCACTTTTGGTGGGGGGCTAACTTCACGGAGGTGCATTACCTGCCACACAGGCATATCGCGCTGTGTGAATATGTTAGTGTGATTGGCAAAGAAGTAAACAACCCCCCGCGTGGGGTGCGTTCTTGTGATTGGCTAAAACAAGGGAGATATATGATTGGTTGCTGATCATTCCCTGTTTAAAAAAATGCATTTGTGTGTCGAGCGGCGTCAGAGGAGTCTCAAAATTCACACACAAATGCAGTCAAGTTCACAGACCGCAAGCAGTTTGTAAATCACGATATATTTGTGTGTGCATCAGAAATACATTTCTGAATCTTGTGTGTGCATTTGTGAATCTTGTGTGTGCATTTGTGAATCATGTGTGTGCATTTGTGAATCATGTATGTGCATTTGTGAATCATGTGTGTGCATTTATCTTTTTTGAGACTCTTTTAGCTCCATATGTATTGGCCAACTGTGAGTCGTTAACAGAACCAGATAACTACTTCTCCAGTCCAGTCTCAAGTCCAGACACCTTTTTATTTTATAATTATTAGCATGTCCACAGATTTACTGTGTATGCAATTATGAGCATATCTGAATTGAACACAAAACTGTTTTTATTGATTGTAAGCATTGTGATCAGAGTGGTTTATTGATTCATTAATTTCAGCAGGACAGCTAAGTAAAAAATTAATTGTAGCTGAGGTTAATATTTGGTGTGTTATAAAAAACACTGCTGTTATAAAACATTAATTTATTCCTTGATCTTCCATCAGCTATGCTTTAGAGTCAAATGGTAAATGTTTGCATTTAAATGTCAACTTTTTTTTAGTTTCTATCAGTGTTAGCACTCAGAGGCCTTTACACTAAGCATTCTCTCACCCATTCACTCTCATTAACACATTTATACTTTGAACAGAGACTGGAAGGAATGTTTACTTATTTTTATTTACCATTTCTGCAGTCTTTTTAAGCTTTGCTTTGTGTTGGATTATGTTTAATTAGATATTCCCTGAGTTACTGCAATAGGTCTTGAGAGCCCATGGTTGATCAGACATTCAGGCTATAAAATCTAATAGAAGTGTGTGGAGAGGACCAGCCCGCCACATCACACACTTGTTGCAAAGGGACCCCCTTTGTCACAGCCACTGAGGATGCAACCATCTGGTTGAATTGGCCCCTTCTAACTAGAGGCGCTGGTTGACCAGAAGCCTTATAGGCCTAAAGACTCTAGAGTGGTGACTCTAGTGGACCCCAGCCTAGAAGGTATGCGTCCACCGTTAGCATCTTGCGACGACAACATGGACCTAAAGTGTGACCCAAAGTAAGAATCCGGGTACAAAGAATTAGAGTACAAAGCCCTTAGTTCGTAACCTTTATTTGTCCACCGCGTCCACAAAAAGGCCAGAAGGCCTGATATCACATTGCATGTTAGTGCACTAAGGATGCAAAATGAGTGTTTGCACACACTCCAATTACGAGTAATTTCTTATAAATTATTTTCACTGCGGAGGAAGGCTGGTCTAAAATATTCAATAGTCAATAACTCTTAAACAAAGCGTGCACAAACGTGCACTGACGAGTCACTAACAAATTACACCATTTTGAAGTGATTTGGACAATCAATAACTCCTAAACGGAGCATGTAAAACACTCATTTTATGTGTACCAACATGCATTAATGATGCACTAACAATCTGATGTGGGAGTTGTTAAGGCTCAAGAGAGTTGTTAGTGACACTTCTCCATTCAGGTGCAGAGTCTTTAGTGATCCTGCTCCATTCATGCTCCATTTGTTCTAGGGTTTCAAAACACTGTTATAAATACTAGGCAACATGAATATGAGGCCACCTCCTCTGATCAAAAAGTGCATTTCCATTTTCACAAAAATGGCTTCCTTCACCCCTCTCTCAAACCATCTGGCCTCTCTGGCCAAAATTCGGACATTGCTGTCCTCGAAGCAATGCCCTTTCTCTTTGAGGTGGAAGTGGACTGCAGACTCAGGTCCTTCCCTCTTGTTTTTTCAGCAGGTGACAGTGTTTGGGGAGGAGAAGCAGGAGTTTTACTTGACTTGCTGAATGAACTCGAAGTACTTCTTACTTAGTTTTCTTACTGAAGTAATAATCTCTCTCCCCACGTCTGGTTCTGACTGATAATGTTTTGGTCTTTAAAGTGGAACATTGTTAACAATGCAGGACCAACACCACTTTCTGGGTTTGGTTCTTTTTGTGAGTTGCCAAAGTTAGTCCTTGTCTTTGAATAATGATCAAAAGTGGAAAAAGCCAACAGGAGACATCCCACAGCTGGCACCGGGAACAATCCAAAGCTCCTTCTTGGAGTGCTAATCTGAAAAGCCTTTAACCATCCACGAGCCCATTAGCAGCATCAGTCTCTGTGGGAATCTGCAAATGACTGCATGAGAGAGGGAAAAGCCCAGCTGATGCTAACGGTAAGCAGTTGTGTTTTTTTCGATATTTCTGTTTGTTCACAGATGTTTGGTGCCATGTCAAACCAGGGTCACTTCCTGTCGCTGTTTGTTGACATCACGTCTCCAGTGGAGATGCTACAGATCACATTGGAAACACTCCAGCGGACGGTGCCAAACTCTCCCAGCAAGAGACATCTTGGCAACTCCGCAATTTACATCAACTTCAAACTCCTGTGTTTTCCCAGGAGTTAAAGCCTTCCAAAGTCCTGTTTGCCTTTTTAACAGGAGCAATGTGAAGACATTTTGGGCATGGATTTATATTAAATCATTTTTAGTTTGTACTTGTCATGTCAGGAGATCAACAAGCAAAGACAAGGAAAAAAATGTGTAAATGTAATGTAAATTTGTTTTGTGCATTATAGTATATTTTAAACCAACACAACAAGTAACATATAAAAGTTGAAAATAAATATCACATTAAAAAATTATATAAATAAAAGAGCCTATTTTCTTTGACTTTATTTATTTATTTATTTATTTACAAATCAGGATTTTGACTCACAGCTAACATTAATGTATGTTCCTTCAAAGTTTCAGAATAGTATTTCACATTTCATCAATCAATCTTTCTTTTACAACCACCCGATAAGAGATTATTCAAGGTCTATGTGCAAATGGTCTCATAACAGCAAAGCCAGAAAGTTTATATGCGCTTCAGGAGGACTAGAGAACCAACTGTAAAAGTTCTATAGCTTGTTTGTAACCTTTGAACCAGTCTGAGACGGTCTACCTTACTAAAGCCTCACTATGCAACTTCAGAGTCGCATCTCAGTCCCAGCTCTGTCTCAGTGACATATCAGGGGGAAATGTTTGGAGAGGCATTGACTAATGGTTGTTTTCACTCAAGCAACTGAAAATGATCAGGCTATCACTGTCTTGGCTATATGTGTAATTTCTGAGATACCAAATAGACTAAATAGAAAGATTTAAGAGATTAAGTTTGGACCAGATTTTACTTCACTTTACGGATTGGAAACAACATACTTGTAAATGTCATTCTTTTCAAAGATTTACTTGTGGTTTTGGTAGTGTGGTATTTTTTGCCCACATATGGTTAAGTATCTGCACTGTTCTATACAACCGCCTACTATATTAATCATGGTGTTCTAATACAAAACTAGCTCCTTACAAAACACACCCTCCATTAGTCGAATATTAAATGACTGAAAATGAGTGCATTTTTGTTAACACAGCTCTGGTGTATGAATGTGTGAATGTAACTCTGGTGTATGAATGTGTGAATGTAACTCTGGTGTATGAATGTGTGAATGTTGCTCTGGTGTATGAACGTGTGAATGTTGCTCTGGTGTATGAATGTGTAAATGTAACTCTGGTGTATGAACGTGTGAATGTTACTCTGGTGTATGAATGTGTGAGAATGTTGCTCTGGTGTATGAATGTGTGAATGTTGCTCTGGTGTATGAACGTGTGTGAATGTTGCTCTGGTGTATGAATGTGTGAATGTTGCTCTGGTGTATGAATGTGTGAATGTTGCTCCAGTGTATAAACGTGTGTGAATGTTGCTCTGGTGTATGAATGTGTGAATGTTGCTCTGGTGTATGAACGTGTGAATATTGCTCCGGTGTATAAACGTGTGTGAATGTTGCTCTGGTGTATGAATGTGTGAATGTTGATCTGGTGTATGAACGTGTGAATATTGCTCCGGTGTATGAATGTGTGTGAATGTTACTCTGGTGTATGAACGTGTGTGAATGTTGCTCTGGTGTATGAATGTGTGAATGTAACTCTGGTGTATGAATGTGTGAATGTAACTCTGGTGTATGAATGTGTGAATGTTGCTCTGGTGTATGAACGTGTGAATGTTGCTCTGGTGTATGAATGTGTAAATGTAACTCTGGTGTATGAACGTGTGAATGTTACTCTGGTGTATCAATGTGTGAGAATGTTGCTCTGGTGTATGAATGTGTGAATGTTGCTCTGGTGTATGAACGTGTGAGAATGTTGCTCTGGTGTATGAACGTGTGAGAATGTTGCTCTGGTGTATGAATGTGTGAATGTTGCTCTGGTGTATGAATGTGTGTGAATGTTGCTCTGGTGTATGAATGTGTGAGATTGTTGCTCTGGTGTATGAATGTGTGAATGTTGCTCTGGTGTATGAATGTGTGAATGTTGCTCTGGTGTATGAATGTGTGAATGTTGCTCCGGTGTATGAACGTGTGAATATTGCTCCGGTGTATAAACATGTGTGAATGTTGCTCTGGTGTATGAATGTGTGTGAATGTTGCTCTGGTGTATGAATGTGTGTGAATGTTACTCTGGTGTATGAACGTGTGTGAATGTTGCTCTGGTGTATGAATGTGTGAATGTTGCTCTGGTGTATGAATATGTGAGAATGTTGCTCTGGTGTATGAATGTGTGAGAATGTTGCTCTGGTGTATGAATGTGTGAGAATGTTGCTCTGGTGTATGAAGGTCTGTGAATGTTGCTCTGGTGTATGAATGTGTGAATGTTGCTCTGGTGTATGAATGTGTGAATGTTGCTCTGGTGTATGAATGTGTGTGAATGTTGCTCTGGTGTATGAATGTGTGAATGTTGCTCTGGTGTATGAATGTGTGAATGTTGCTCTGGTGTATGAAGGTGTGTGAATGTTGCTCTGGTGTATGAATGTGTGAATGTTGCTCTGGTGTATGAATGTGTGAATGTTGCTCTGGTGTATGAAGGTGTGTGAATGTTGCTCTGGTGTATGAATGTGTGAATGTTGCTCTGGTGTATGAATGTGTGTGAATGTTGCTCTGGTGTATGATTGTGTGTGAATGTTGCTCTGGTGTATGAATGTGTGTGAATGTTGCTCTGGTGTATGAACGTGCGAATGTTGCTCTGGTGTATGAATGTGTGAATGTTGATCTGGTGTATGAACGTGTGTGAATGTTGCTCTGGTGTATGAATGTGTGAATGTTGATCTGGTGTATGAATGTGTGAGAATGCTGCTCTGGTGTATGAATGTGTGAATGTTGCTCTGGTGTATGAATGTGAAAATTTTGCTCTGGTGTATGAATGTGAGAATGTTGCTCTGGTGTATGAATGTGTGAATGTTGCTCTGGTGTATGAATGTGTGAATGTTGATCTGGTGTATGAACGTGTGTGAATGTTGCTCTGGTATATGAATGTGTGAATGTTGATCTGGTGTATGAACGTGTGAGAATGTTGCTCTGGTGTATGAACGTGTGAAAATGTTGCTCTGGTGTATGAATGTGTGAATGTTGCTCTGGTGTATGAATGTGTGAGAATGTTGCTCTGGTGTATGGATGTGTGAATGTTGCTCTCGTGTATGAATGTGTGAGAATGTTGCTCTGCTGTATGAATGTGTGAATGTTGCTCTGGTGTATGAATGTGTGAATGTTGCTCTGGTGTATGAATGTGTGAGAATGTTGCTCTGGTGTATGGATGTGTGAATGTTGCTATCGTGTATGAATGTGTGAATGTTGCTCTGGTGTATGAATGTGTGAATGTTGCTCTGGTGTATGAATGTGTGAATGTTTCTCTGGTGTATGAATGTGTGTGAATGTTGCTCTGGTGTATGAATGTGTGAATGTAGCTCTGGTGTATGAATGTGTGTGAATGTTGCTCTGGTGTATGAATGTGTGTGAATGTTGCTCTGGTGTATGAATGTGTGTGAATGTTGCTCTGGTGTATGAACGTGTGAATGTTGCTCTGGTGTATGAATGTGTGAATGTTGATCTGGTGTATGAACGTGTGTGAATGTTGCTCTGGTGTATGAATGTGTGAATGTTGATCTGGTGTATGAATGTGTGAGAATGCTGCTCTGGTGTATGAATGTGTGAATGTTGCTCTGGTGTATGAATGTGAAAATTTTGCTCTGGTGTATGAATGTGAGAATGTTGCTCTGGTGTATGAATGTGTGAATGTTGCTCTGGTGTATGAATGTGTGAATGTTGCTCTGGTGTATGAACGTGTGTGAATGTTGCTCTGGTGTATGAACGTGTGAATGTTGCTCTGGTGTATGAATGTGTGTGAATGTAACTCTGGTGTATGAACGTGTGAATGTAACTCTGGTGTATGAACCTGTGAATGTAACTCTGGTGTATGAATGTGTGAATGTAACTCTGGTGTATGAATGTGTGAATGTAACTCTGGTGTATGAACCTGTGAATGTAACTCTGGTGTATGAATGTGTGAATGTTGCTCTCGTGTATGAATGTGTGAATGTTGCTCTGGTGTATGAATGTGTGAATGTTGCTCTGGTGTATGAATGTGTGTGAATGTTGCTCTGGTGTATGAATGTGTGAATGTAGCTCTGGTGTATGAATGTGTGTGAATGTTGCTCTGGTGTATGAATGTGTGTGAATGTTGCTCTGGTGTATGAATGTGTGTGAATGTTGCTCTGGTGTATGAACATGTGAATGTTGCTCTGGTGTATGAATGTGTGAATGTTGCTCTGGTGTATGAATGTGTGAATGTTGATCTGGTGTATGAACGTGTGTGAATGTTGCTCTGGTGTATGAATGTGTGAATGTTGCTCTGGTGTATGAATGTGTGAGAATGCTGCTCTGGTGTATGAATGTGTGAATGTTGCTCTGGTGTATGAATGTGAAAATTTTGCTCTGGTGTATGAATGTGAGAATGTTGCTCTGGTGTATGAATGTGTGAATGTTGCTCTGGTGTATGAATGTGTGAATGTTGCTCTGGTGTATGAACGTGTGTGAATGTTGCTCTGGTGTATGAACGTGTGAATGTTGCTCTGGTGTATGAATGTGTGTGAATGTAACTCTGGTGTATGAACGTGTGAATGTAACTCTGGTGTATGAACCTGTGAATGTAACTCTGGTGTATGAACGTGTGAATGTTGCTCTGGTGTATGAATGTGTGTGAATGTAACTCTGGTGTATGAACGTGTGAATGTAACTCTGGTGTATGAACGTGTGAATGTAACTCTGGTGTATGAATGTGTGAGAATGTTGCTCTGGTGTATGAATGTGTGAGAATGTTGCACTGGTGTATGAATGTGTGAGAATGTTGCGCTGGTGTATGATTGTGTGAATGTTGCTCTGGTGTATGAACGTGTGTGAATGTTGCTCTGGTGTATGAACGTGTGAATGTTGCTCTGGTGTATGAATGTGTGAGAATGTTGCTCTGGTGTATGGATGTGTGAATGTTGCGCTGGTGTATGAATGTGTGAGAATGTTGCGCTGGTGTATGAATGTGTGTGAATGTTGCTCTGGTGTATGAATGTGTGAGAATGTTGCTCTGGTGTATGAATGTGTGAGAATGTTGCGCTGGTGTATGAATGTGTGTGAATGTTGCTCTGTTGCTCTGTATGAACGTGTTTGAATGTTGGGACAACAGATGGAAATTAGCCTAAAGCTACAATCTGGCATGTTTACATTTATGTGTTTCTCATGTTTCTTTATTAACATTGTTATTGTTCCAATCCAATCAAATAAATAAATTAATAATAAATAAATAAAAACTTGTTTTTCTTTATGCAACTACAACAACAGTTCTTGCACTTCAGGTTCACATTTGCACACACCTTTTCTCAGTGTTTTTTGGATAATGACTTCTTTTTTTGTCTGATTCAAAATGACAGGTGTGAGCTGTTTTCCCAAACACCGCATTGATCGGCTTCACACTGTTACAAATCTTTCCTACTAACGTTGTTTTTTCGCACCAGCGCAGTGGCCTCCTGTTGAAATCTGGCAGCAGTGACCAACCTAATGGCATGAATGATGAACTCTGCCTTTTCTGTGAGCTGTTCTGTTGTAAAACCATGGAGCGTATCCACACCTCTGTCACACAGGCCTCCATCGCTCTTCGCTTCAGGAAATGTTGATATCAAGCTCTAACATGGCAAGGGCTCAGATCTGGCATTTCAATGTTTTATACAATTGAGACCATTTCTAGTGTTTTTAGTCACATCCAGTGTTATCATGCAAACAGCATTCAAAAAAACAAAGAAAAAAATGTTGGTTGCTGATTAATTGTGTGTTGGCAGCATTTGAGACATAGTTAACTTGCAATTAGGAGTGATTAGACTTAAAAAAATCCTCCATTTTTGCGCCAGCCTTTTCAAGTCAAGACCAGTGCACTAAAACTGAGCCCCGTACTGAGCTCCCTAAACACCGATCTCCAAGACTCAGATGTGTGGCTCAGAAAACTGAATTTTAGAACTGAAACTGAATTGTAGAACTAAAATTAAAAGGTACTGGAGAACTGTATTTTAAGCTCAGAAAAAGCAGTTCCAAAGCAAATGAATTCAATTTCAAAATATAAATTAAATTTCAATTTATTGTTACTTTACAATTTATTTATAAACCAGTACAGTTAAATTCAGTTTTTAAAAAGCATTCATTCAACTTGAGCAATTCAGATTCAGTTTAAGCACATCTAATCTAAATACAACATATTCAGTTTCAATTGATGGTGGTACAAATATCCGCCCATAAAGTACAACCTCTGTGTTCGCAGCTGCACTGAGAGGATCTGCTCTGGAGTTTTTACACTACATTTATACTCACTTTACAAAATGTCTCTGTCTCAGAGAAGAAGCAGCAGTGTAAGCATTTCTACAGGGAGAACACATTTAAATTGTATACATTTAAACAAAACAGTCTAGTTTTGATCAGCTGTACCTAACATGATTATGTAAAACATGAAATAAAAATGCTATAAACCAAATAAATCCTTCTTGAGACTTTGTTTCTGTTGAGTCTGTGGACTGTATATTGTCTGGGTTTGGATGAAGTGTGTTGTATCTGTAACAGCGCTCTCTTCCTCTTGTTCTTCATCCTTCTAGAGTTGGCCTGGACGAGTCTGGTGTATGACATAAAACATGGTTTTAATTGTTTGTTACCGGTGTACAGTTGATATTTTACAGACAGTACAGGCTGCAATGTAAAGTCTGTAATAAGAGTTACTGATTATATGTGTTTTATAATAATAATATTATTTCTTTGGGAAATGATTATTTATCTCGGGGCTATTAGAGACATTACAAAGACATTTTTACGTTTTGTTTGACAACAGACTGATGATAGGTCAATGTTTAATTATGTTATGAGATGCTATAACTATGTTTTGAGATGAAGACAAATACAAACTGTCAAAAATACATTAGTTTTTCTCTACATGTTAGCAATCTAAAGTTGTAACTGAACCATGTCAATCTCACTGTGGCCACCGTGTTGCAAAGACTAATAACTCTGGGTAGGCCCGTATGGCCTTTAAGAAAACTGCATCAGTGTAAAACTATATTGTTTCAAACCAATCATACCTGAGTAGGACACAAAGACTCAGTGAGATGTCTGCTCTCAGTTTGTCATATTTAAAAAAGAAAAATTCATAATTAATCCACAAAAGTGTTGTTTTTTTATGCAGTTGGGCTGGATTGGAGTTTGATAAGAAGGGTTCTTTGTCTATTTGTTGTTATTTGCCACTCCCTGATGGTTCAATAATTAAGATGCTTTAGCCTTTAAACATTATGTGTGTACTACTTTAACTAATATGTATATTTGTTTACGTTTTACCTTGATATGTGGTCAGCGGTTGTAAACAGTCTTGGATGATAAAGAACAGATCCTAAAACCATTTGTTTTAACTTTGGCTTCTCCATGTAGTGGTTCCAGTCCAACATATACACCTAAGCCTGACTTGCTTGTAGCTTTAAGCTGCTGTTGCCTATAAGCTCTGGAATAAATAAAGAAGATAAATAAAGGGTCACTAATTAATGTTCTCTGTCCACTCACTGACAGCACACACAAATCACCGTATTCATACAGAACTTGTGATTTTTGAAGAACAAAAAAATCTTGATACAGGCGGCCGAAATGAGCTTTCTCCGCAGAGTGGCGGGGCGCTCCCTTAGAGATAGGGTTAGGAGCTCGGTCACTCTGGAGGAGCTCAAAGTAGAGCCACTGCTCCTTCACATCGAGAGGAGCCAGCTGAGGTGGCTCGGGCATCTGTTTTGGATGCCTCCCGGATGCCTCCCTAGGGAGGTGTTCCGGGCATGTCCCACCGGGAGGAGACCTCGGGGAAGACCTAGGACACGCTGGAGGGACTATGTCTCTCGGCTGGCCTGGGAACGCCTCGGTATCCCCCCGGAAGAGCTGGAGGAAGTGTCTGGGGAGAGGGAAGTCTGGGCTTCTCTGCTTAGACTGCTGCCCCCGCGACCCGGCCCCGGATAAGCGGTAGAAGATGGATGGATGGATGGAAAAAAATCTTCCCAATGCAAAATGCTCACACAGCTGAAATTAATTACAAATATTAAAAGGATCCAAAGCTTTCCACGTGGCTAATAAGCACTTTTTCAACAGCCTTAATAATAATTATTAATAATAATAATAATATAAATATAGTTATGTCTAGGTTTGCCAACAGTAAATTGAAATGAAAAGGAATTTTGTATTTTTATAAATATTGTCACTATAAATAGTCTCATGGAATGTGTTGATGTATATTTTAGTTCCGTGGCCTTTGTAGCTCACCAAACTTTATCTGATTACTCTCTATGGACTGGGTTATATATTCTTCACCGGAATAAGCAGCAAGTTAGAGCAGTTAAGTATTGCACACAAGTAGCAGGTATTAAGATATGCAGACGGCACTGAGTAAACAAGTGTGTTTACTGGGGGAGAAAAAACATGTTGTCTCAGCTGTAAAAGCAGTACGTGGGCCGACACGAGGTAAGTCACGGACCTGTTGTTTTCCAGGAAGTGTGCGGAGACAGGTGGCAAACAGGAGCTTGCCGAGCCGCCAGCCAAACAGGTGTTCAGGGACAATGCCATTATTTTTTGTTCAAATTAGCATCTTATAAATATTTGATAAATTAATAGTTTGCTCCATCTGGCGTGTGTGGAGGGCTGTTGTTCCAGTATCGGGATGTGGCGCTGGTTCCCGTAGGTGTGCAGCAGTCTGTCCGCTTATATCTGACGCGGACTGAATTAGAAAAGCCTGGCACATAAATACAGATTTCTACACTCGTAACCAATTTCCAAAACATAAGATAACCCACGCATAATAAAGAAAACTTAATATCACAGTTTGGCCATGTAGTGCGTTGTGTTGCATCAAGGTAGCACCAAACAGATTCCACTTCTACCTGACTCTGAACTCAAGAGGTCTTACCAAGCCTCTCGCAATTTAACGTGAAAAAGGCAGAACTTAGTATTTTGTGATGGCAGTTTGTGTCAGCTGTGTACCTTTGTATCTCTAATACATCATACTAAACAATTACTACAGATGTCAATAAAGTGCAGAACAAAACTATGCAGCATTCATCAACACAATATAAAAATCAACCTTTTTCTTTCTCATCCAAGTCCTTAAAGAGCAACAGAAAGCTTTCAGTCCCCCTCAGCATAAAGGTTTCAGCACTAGGATAATCTCTTCTCGTGAGTGCAGTCATGTGAAACAAGTGGTGAGTTCAGTGTCACTCCAAAGCAACATTTGTATGCTTGTTCAATTTGCTTCACATTTCTGTATTAATGTTTTTCTGTTTTGAGCTGTTTCTCAAAGTAAACACACAAATGTATTTATCATTTATATTCATTACACTCACGTTGACTTTGGAGTAAATCAATGGAAGCTTTCCACATTTAGTGAGCATGTGGTTGGCCAGAGCTTCTGGTATGTACTGAACATTCCCATCTATTAAAGTACTTAATAATGCAGCCTAGATGATATCTAGGCCTTGTTTTTTTTTTTAATTTTAAGCTATTAGGTGGTTGAACAGTTTTTTTTAAATGCATGGAAAAAAAATTTGGGTAATGCCCATTTAAACAGCTAAAAACGTCATTCACAGTTTGTGTTGTTTGCTTTTGAGAGGAAACTATCCAAAACTGGCAAGTTTGGAAGAAACAAGCATATCTTCTGAAACAGTAGGTCCTTTTACTGCATTCTGTACAAATCCAACTCTGGGGTCCAGTGTATTGGCCTATTTCTGCTCCCTGTGTTTGAGCTGCTAAGCGGGCTGAGTCAGGAGAGGTCTGCCTGTCCTGGTGGCAAGGACTTTTAAATCATAAAACTGTAAAGAGATCAGTCGTGTGTCTAAGGATCATTAGATCAATATTAGAATGTATATTTTTAAAATTTCAATTTACAAGGTGCTACTTGCTAAAAGTTACGCAGTGTTACTTGCAAAGAGTGATGTCTTGGAAAGTTTCCTCAACAAAGCCACTTTTTTTTATAAATGCTTGTTCTAATGCATAAAAGCCACACGTTTTTACTGCTGCAGCAACTTGTCATCACTGCCAAGAGAGTTTCCACAGAGACCTACCTCAACAGAACGTGAACAAGCTTTGTTCTAGTGATAATCCAGTAGCTTCAGAGTACTGGGCTCAGTTTGCATCAGTTTGCAAACACATTTTTGATAAGACATAGATTAAAACATTTTGAGACGGCTGTGGCATTCTAAACTAAAGAAAAATATCCATGTTAATACCTGGCATTTGCTCCCAAATCTTCTTAAATCTCTCTTGCCTTTGTGAAGCACCTTTAGAATCTAACACAACTGCCACTGTGTGTTAAGAAAATAAATCAGGCTGATGATAAAAGCAAAGCGGTGATTAAAACAGAGCTAATAGACTGTTATTAGCTATTCATCAGCTGCGCTCACGTTCAAACTCCCCCTGAGGGCCAACATAGCAGTCTTTGAACCAGGTGAAGGAGTCTTGAATACTAATTAGCCAAACATGTGCGGTGTGGGGCGGCTCATCGGTGTGAATCATTCGACAACAGAGTGCCTGTTTTTCATGGCTGGATAATTCTGCACAAAGCCGGAGATGCAGAAGACGAGGAGCGCAGCAGAGAGAATGTCAGTGGTGTCTGGGAAAGGTTAGACGCACAGAGAGAGAGTGTGGCGTTCAAACACGCCATTCATCACTGCTTTTACATTTGTACAATACAGAGCCATAAAGAGTCTGTGTTTGTGGATGAGTATTGACGTCCGGGTAAGAGCGACAAAAGGAAGTGCTGTCCTTTTCTTCATGTCTTTACTGGAAACAGCCTCGACGGCTATGGAATCAAAATTGCTTGAGTACATAAAATGAACAATCTAAGATTTAAGATTTATTCATCCTTATTCTGTTGTCGGGCGAGTGTTTCATGGTCTAAGAGCTCACACTGGTTTACATGTGCATATTAATTAAAGAATAATGTTACTAATAATGTAGCTACAAATAAAATCAGTAAAAACTACACAATAGACAGACCTCTGTAAAGAGCGAATCAGGGAAAGTCTGGTAGTTTGTGTTTAAGAAGTGCATTTGAAACCAAGATAGCCAACCAAACAATTGTGTAGTCAGTGTTCACATTTGTTCATGTCAGTCGCGTTTGTTTTCTTTCTGCCACAAGAGGGCACTTAAGGCCTATAAAATAGATATCCATTTTAACTGTCTACACATTTGATGAAACACATTTCTCCACACCTCAAAGACTAAAACTAAATTACCAAAACTTCATTCCAGGCAAAAGCTAATATTGTTGTCATATTTAACATTCTGTCATCAGAATTAACATACAAGTAGACCAACACACTACAGAGCATAATACTAAATACATTTGTCAATATATCATCAGCAAAAATGATTAAACTCTATAGAACAAACTGAGTAAATAGGTATTTAGGACAGTTAACATAAGAAGTTACATCCTGATTTTAATTTACGCACCCACATATATACTAAAAGAAATTTAAACTTTTGTTTTCACACTCATTTTTCATGAGATGAACTCAAATATCTAAGACTTTTTCTATGTACACTAAAGGCCTATTTCTCTCAAATATTGTTCACAAATCTGTCTAAATCTGTGTCAGTGAGCACTTCTCCTTTGCTGAGATAATCCATCCACCTCAAAAAAGTGGCATATCAAGAAGCTGATTAGAGAGCATAAATATTGCACAGGTCTGCTTTGGTCTGGCAACAAGTGTTGCGTTTAAATTTTTGTTCAGTAAAGTATATGGCATCTGGGGCCATATCTTTTGGTGGCCAAAGTGTTTTTTTAAGGCTAATGCAAGTGAATATAGTCACTTTGGGCAGCTGCATGTAGCGTCTGTTGACGCTGTTGACAAAACTAGAGTTACAGCGATAGAGAATTTTTTGTCTTTCCTTCACTTATGGCCTTCCCTTCACATCAAATCTAGGCACCAAATGTAAACACCATTCCTTTGATATGGCATTATGTGCAACACTGACTTAATATTGTGGCTGTATAACTTCTCCACTGAAGAATAGTTATATTTTTATGTTCAATACCACCACACTGTGTGTGATCAACTGTATCCGGTCCCGTACTGATATAATCTTCTACTGCCTTAGACATCTAGTCTTCAGCCGGTCTTTCTCATGTTACTTCTCTCTGCTCCAAGGGCAGCTCAAATATTGCCTTACAGACCATAAAAAATATTATTTAGTTTGATTGTATATGTCAGGCCAGTTGACAGATTTGGTGGGGCTCATTACAAAACCTGAATGGGGGGGCCAACGCTGTTATGAACAACATCAACAAGTTACTTTAAACATATTAAACCAGGTTAATATCATGTCATTTAATTGTACTAAAGCCATTTTGAAATCTAAATAGATGCCATAATTAACTGTAATGTTACTATCAATTTGCAGTCAAAAGTGGGTCAACTATGACAGGAATCATCTGAATGTTTCCAGGAACCGTTTTGTAAATTACATTATGGGGGACAATCCAACCACTACGAGGGCGGGCTTTTTAAGAAGCGCCTGTTTTTGCAGTTCCTCACAGCAGTTTTTGCAATACATTTCACTTTTAGTTTGAGTGTGTCACGTGTGGATCCGGCCCTCGAGCCTTGAGTTTGAAATGTTAAAAATTGCATTAGGTTTGAAGGTTGCAGTTGGAAGTTGGTTTCAGCTAAACCACAAAACAATGCTTCAGGATACAAGTTTCAGGATAAATCAAGGATGAAAAACAACAAAATTTGAATTAATGACAATTCAGTTTATTGTTTTTGATAAAAAAAAACTCTCTAGCTGGAAATGTCACCCACTGTATTTGGACGTATCACTGGCTGAGACGATCACCTGAACTCTTCACTGGCCTCTCTGGCCATCTACCATCACAGAGTCCACAAGAGAGCTGCCTTCATTCTTAAGGACCACACCCACCCCTAGACCGGCCTGGTCACATTTCTATCCACAGGCTGGAGGAACAGAAGTGTGAATTGCAGAAGTACCAGACTGAGGAACACTTTCTTTCCCTCAGCCATCTGACTCCTAAATAGTTAATGAGATTTCAGACCAAACGCTTTGTAACTCAATTTCAAGCAATTTTTTTCAATGCTGATAGTCAATTCAAAATTCAAAATAATTTCAGTTTTAAGGTGGCTTTAGCTGAATAATTAACTGCACACCACCTTGCACCTTACTGTATATATTTTTTGTTGTTTTGAGAGAGTGGAACATAGATTGAAGAGTCAGTTCAAGAAAATAATAAATGATCTTAAAAAAATACAAGGTAGAATACATTACCTGGATTAGTTTTGGCAAAGATTTAAGGCAAAGATGTCATTTTGAATTAGTCATAAACAATAACACAATTGTAACATACATTAAAATTGAGTCTTGGTAAATGTGAAAAAAAACTAAACAATGTTAGATACTTGTTGATTTCCTGATTATTGAAACTATTCCCCATTATTAAATTTAGTCAAAATTCAAACACATTAATATAGTATGGCGTATGAAGAAAAATATTATTTGATTTCAAACTCAAAATAAAAAATTACCTTTTATTAATTAATTAATTAATTAATTATTAGTATTATTATTATTAATTTACTGTTCAATAATATCTATTTTCATTCAGCTTGTCAGCTCAAATTTATATCACTTTACGGTTCTGTTCAAACCTGCATTGACTCAGTTAAGTAGACCTTTAATCAGAGCACATCAAGCCTGACTGAAATTTTCTTAAACGTTTTTTCTTCATGCCCTAATTCTCCCCCCACTGCTCCCATGAAAGCTGCACCTGCTGCAACTGCTGAACCCTTTGAGACCCATGCACCTGCTGTAGCCTTAACCACTAAATCTGTGCTTCCAGAAGAAAATGAGACCACCATTTTTGCAATACCAAATAAAGCTCCCAACAGTTCACTAATTGAAAAACATTTCATTTTTGACCAAAGTCTTTGGAAAATGTTTTCTTGAGCCTTTTCTTGAATGTCCTCCTGTGAAATGTCTCCTGATGATGACTCTTTAATGCGTTTCTCCTCCTGCTGTTTTACATTATTTACACTTTGCAGCATCTCATTGGTGTAGTGACCTCCATCATTTTCTGCCACTGTTTTGTCAATGGATTTGAGGAGCTCCTCGACCTGGAACTGGTTGTTTCTGTATTCATTCTGGTTGTTTTCCCAGTATTTATTATCAATGACATGGCAGCGACCACCACACTTCTGCACCAACTCACTCAGGGCTTTATTCTCACTGACCCACTCTTCAATCTTCATCCCATCAGGAAGCTGGTCGCCATGAGTGAACACAACTGTTGTGTATTTATAAACCTCATCAGAAAATACTGAGCAAAGGTTTTCAAGAACGTCTTTCTCCTGTTTTGTATATTTCTCGACTTTGAGCAGCAAGACAAAAGCATGAGGGCCAGGAGAAGCCCATGTTGTCATCAGTTTTATTATAGCAGCTTTTAACTCGTCGCTGTCTAGGTCTGTATCAAAGAAACCCGGAGTGTCAGTCAAATGGAGGCTTCTCCCATTGACAGTTTTGTACGTTGACTCACAGTTCTTAGTTTCAGAGTTTGCAGAATGATTTACCCTGAACTTGTCTTTATCGTTTATTATGGTACTTGCCAGACTGCTTTTTCCTGTTCCAGTTTTCCCCAGAAGGACAATCCTAATTGTGTCTGTGCCTAAAAGAGAATTTTGGTTAAACCACATTAATTCAGACAAGCATCCATTAAATTCCATTGGTATAAATAAATACATTATGAATGCATTGTTAATTCTCTAGTAATACTTTAAATTTGCCAATTAACCTATACATGAACGAATGTGAAAGTGAATGGTTGTCTGTCACTGTCTAAGGCTAAATGTCAGCCCTGAGACCAACTGGCCATTGTCCAGGGTATACCCGGCCTCAAGCCCATATTCTGGGATAGGCTCCAGTCTCCCAAAGCGGTAGAAAATGAAAGAATGAATGCATTGTTCTACTTACTTTCCATGATGTCCAGAAAGTATCGGTGCTCTTGTCTTGTATTTGGCTGAATCAGTGAACAGACTGGTTCATTGGGAAATGCCCCTGCGGCTATAACGAAACATTTTTACTTTCACTGGATTTTTAGGGGACGGGAAGGTCAAGACCACTCCTGCACAAGTGATGTCCCCTTCTTATAATATTTGTGACACTATTTGTGACAATATATAGTTGTTTAAGCCTCTCTGTACAATAGAAAATACACGCCTTAATTGTTATTGTTATAATTTTTTTATGTTAGAAAGGAAACCCCCCTTCTCTCACAGTGGAACAGTCCAGTCCCGCTCTTGTGGTTAGTTTCACTTTCATGGGTGAGTGACAGAAGGAGTGTAGACTTGCATTAGAAAACGTTTCACTCAAAACTTTGCTTACGTTACACAGTTCTTGTTGTAGGTAACAGACTTTTTCAGTTGCCTCTCACCCAAGACACACCTCTGTAACTAGTTAGTAAAACTCAGTTCTGAAGGTGTTGGCCCTGGGTTCTTTATGAGTTCTCTTTACAGTTCTTCCTTAGTCTTCATCTTCTCTCAGTCTCATCCGTTTTAGTTTGTTGTTTGCTAAGAACTTTCCGTATGCCTGACCTCTGACCCGAGAAAGAGCACCACCAGCTCTGGGGCTGAGAAAAATCACTGCCAGTCTGCACAGAGAGCTGTCTGAGGCCGAACAGGACCAGCCGTCTCTTGTGGACCACAGCAGTGCCAAAGGAGCTTGGACCAGTTGGTATCACCACGTCACATTGGCCCTCAGTGTCTGGATCCCTCTGACCCACGGCCTCTGACCCCTAGCCTGGTTGCATAGGCTGGTTCTTAAGTAGCTTCTGCACAGTTTCACAGAGTTGGCATGGAAACAAAGATTCAACATTATAACTTTACTTAGACATAACTTAACTCTCCTAGATCTTTTTCTAAATGTATAAACTACTCAATTATTAAATCTATCCTTTATGTCCCACTTTCACTAAGAATGGTAATTGTTTTAATCCTTGAAATACTACCGTATAATTTATAGGATATGGTTATTATTTTTGCTACTTATATTGTTTTTGATGCATATTCAAATTCTGTCTGGTTATTAATCTTGGTCAATCATTATTATTTCTCATAGCCTGTGCTTGGTGTGGTTGTTTCACTTCAAAATTCTGATCCCTGTCTGTCTACAAATTTAGGACAAACTCAGATTTAAACTTAAATCCTTTTCTCCCGCTTCTTACAGCTTTTCTTCTGCTAGGCAGGGGTGGCCACAGCGGACTGGGTAATTTGTTACTGTTACATTAGTGACTAAAGCACTTGGAGAGCTGCATATAATAAATCTATCCTCGTTTACATCACTGATAACATTTTCTCCAAGCAGCAGGATATCTCTGTAATTCACTTTTGGCATAAATTCTCTGTCTCTGTTTGCCTGGTGCTTTTCCACAGATTCATTTTGTCTCTAATTCTAAGAGACTTTATCAATTCAAAAATTAACTGGTAAGAGAGCTTAGCTGAAGAAGGAGTTCGACCTGAAACTAAACCTGACGGGCTTCTACTTCCTGGGTTCTTAATTTAATCCATGTTTCATTAAAATATCTGAACCGGTGAAGGAAGTAGAAGCCTTCACAGAACACATCAACGCAGTGGACAAGAACTTCAAGTTCACCCGTGAAAATGCCATAAACAACCGTCTGGCTTTCTTAGACTGTGCAGTGGTTATTTGTGAGGACAGGACTCTCCAAGTAGAAGTTTACAGGAAGTCTACACACACAGATCAATATTTGCTGTTTGATTCCCACCACCCGCTCAGCACAAGCTGGGTGTCATCAGGACTATTCAGCACAGAGCACAAGAGGTGCCCACAACCTCAGAAGGTCAAGAGACTGTGGATACCCCAAATGGACTTCCAACAAAACCAAGAAGAAACCAAACAAATGTATCCTAAACGACCTACACTAAGCTTCCATTCACCAGTGTTACAGTTGGAACACCACTGGGGCCAAGGTGTCTTGCCCAAGGACACAACAACAGTATGAACTGTTTGTAGAGGGGCAATTAAACTGCCAACCTTCCAGGGCGACCGCTCTACCACTGAGCCACTTCCCTTTTGTCCCAGGGAACCAGGGACAAAAGGGAAGGGTGTAGTATCCCTTATGTGTCTGGTTTATCTAAAAAACTTAAAAGGATTTTCTACAAATACAACATTCCAATTCACTTTAAACCAGGGAACACGCTGCGTCAAAACTGGTCCATCCTAAAGACAAGATCCCCTCAAACAGAGTAATGTAGTTTATGCAGTTCAGTGAAGAGTGCAGTGACAGTTATGTCGGTGAAACTAAACAACAGCTTCACAAGAGGATGTATCAGCACAGAAGAGCCAATCCTGGAGGACCTGAGTCTGCAGTTCACCTCCACCTCAAAGACAAAGGACATTCCTTTGAGGATTTCAATGTCCAAATTTCAACTGGTGGTCCGAGACAGGGGTGAAGGAAGCCCTTTTTGTTCAAATGGAAGAACCATCTTTGAACAGAAGAGGGGTCTCAGATTCATGTTGCCTAGTATTTGGTACAAACAACTCACCTGAGCCTTTAACGACTCTCACATCAGGATTCACACTGTCCTCTCAGAGTTAACAACTATGAGGCCAGAACAGCCTGGTCCAATCAGGATTAGTTTCGGGTAAATTTGCCATTGAATTCCGTTTGCTTGCCGTGGAGAGTGATTGGAACGACGAGGCTCTCCACGGGGCTTTTTTGAATGCCTTGGCAGAGGAACTCAAAGACGAGATGGCTTCTTGTGAAACCCCCACTAGCCTGAACGACCTCATCGGGGTCACCATCCGGATCGACAACCACCGTTCATCCTTGAGGTCTCTTCTTCATCTGTCTCCTGGCTCCCCAGCACTTCCTCTGGTTCCACCACAGCATTGAACAGGTCTTGAACAGATGGAACCGCCAGCTCTGGCTCCAGTTCTCTAAACAAAGGTGGTTGGTACCCGTTGTGACGGATCAACTGGCGAAGCCGGTTATCTGGCGACATGCAGATGTTTTTTGTGGGTGTTCCTCTCTAGGATCCCACTTTTACAAACCAGGAAATATAGGTATTATTTAGTCTTAAATTACATCGATGTGATTCTTTTTACAGCGGACATGTTTATAATGATGTCTCTTTTAGTGTCGATGAGAACGAACGAACGTAGACGGCTTTGATTTGGGAGCTGTTTGTGGATTATAACTCGATGTAAACAGGACACGCTGTCACCAGTTAATCCAGACGATCTCAGTTTAACTTGCGTAAAATGAGAAACAGCCTTTAAATCAAGAAATACTACAGAAGAAATACTGGCGTGGACATGGTGCTTGTGCTGTGCAACTTCTTTTAAAACTTGTAACTGAGTTACTTGCAATAATCGCAATATAATCTGGTTCAGTACAATGAGAATAAAACAGGTGAAGCTACTCTCACAGTTATTATGTGAGCTCTTGTCTCTGGAGTAATTCTGGCAACAGCTGTCTTTAAAAAGTTGTTTATTCTAGGCAGTTGTCTAACGCCCTGTTTGCTGGGAGGGTTTGATTTTTTTTTTTTTTACTAAACATAGTTTTGTCACTGTTGTTCATACAAATACAGAAAGAAGTGAGAAATTAAGGAGAAGCTAATTTTATTTAGCTTTGTATAATTTAATCTTTCTCTTTACTGTGACCCACCACCATCTCTGTCTGTCCCAGGAGTGAAGGGGTGAATGGAAACACAATATAAAGTGCTTTGAGTGTCCGAGAAGAGTGCAAAAAGCCCTGTATAAATGCACACCATTTACCTCATTTTCCTTTTCAGATGTAAATGTATTTTAGATCATATATATTTGCATTGTCTATTGTTTTGCAAATAAATGTTAAGAGTGTATTACTGATGTCTCAAATGACCCTTAAACCAGCTTTTATTAACAGTTTTTATGTGGCAAAGCTTAAAACTTAATAGTGTTTAAATGTGCTTTGTTTGACAGCAGCTGAAAGGAGATCATTGATAAATAACAATTAGATTTAAAAAAATTACATTTTGTTTGACATTTTACTTTTTATTGTACGTCAGACAGGAAATTACCAAAATATGTAAAAAAAATAAAAATACAGAAAGACCTGACCACGTATGATAGTATGAATAAATTATATTAAAAATATACATTATTGGTTTACATATTGCAATTGTGTCTACATTTGATTTATGCCCTGTGTGAATGTTAAGCACTGTCATATTTGTCAAAGGTAGTTCAGAGTGTTCATTCATCTGGAAAGGTTGAATTCAATATTATGTCACAGTGTGTTCCTTCTTTATTGACAATGAGAGCATCTGTCAAATGCAGCAGGTTGATACTTTTACAGTTTGTGGGAGATGCAAGTAAAGCTGAAGGTTCTAAGTTCAGTTTTTCTCTCCAACTGTAGAGTAGACTGGACATGCTCTGAAATGAGAAGGTAAAAACATACTTTTCTTAGGTTTAGGCTATAATACAACATAGTTGTTGGAGTCACAGTTAAACTGTTGACTGAAGAAAAGAAAATAAGACTTGTTAGTTACAGGATATGTTGTACGTTCAATTTTAATTACACAGCTTAATCTAAACCAGCCTGCCAAAAGTCATTTTTTTCTTCACCTTGTAAGATTCAGCTGTGTCAGTTTAGAGGAAAACAAACGTAACGTTGTAACTGTTAAGGCTACGGCTGAGCTATTCTGCGACAAACAGAGAAACAAAAGACGAAATTGCGTGTTTAATGGCAAATATTACTTACATACTTTACATCACATGCAACCGTTCAGATAAAGTCATTGTAGTAAAACTTCACAATTACAAAATCAAGTCAAAAGCTTCTGTCGATGCATCACAAGTTAACCTGAGAGTTCACCTAACACTATCTGTCACAGATGACTCTGTCTGATCTCAAACTTACTTTAGGCCTACTGGAGTCTACGCTGTCCACCAATACTTTACCTTTGATCAATTATATTGTTGGTGAAATCCACGTCCTTGGGACAAGATTTTTACCATTATCACGAACGTTACTCATGCGACTTGAGTGTTTTGAACAGGCATCTATCTAGCCACCTACACTGTGTTTTGTTGTTGATGCAGCTGCACAGTGCTGCCAGATAACCTGACTCCAGTTGATCCGTCACACCGTAACAACATACAAACGGAGACCTCCTAAGAGAGGAGTTCACCAGAGTGTTGTGGGCGTATTCAACCCATGGCAGATGGACACTCAGACTGGCTGGATTTGCTGACGACGTGCACCTAAGCGCCACCTCCATCTGTTGGTTGGCCCGCTCGGTCTGGCATCATTTAGTTGAGTCCCCATCACTTTGCTTTACTTTAGGAATGACACTGTATCATCAAAGTTTAAGTTTACAGTTTTGCCACATTGTGATCGAGACCGTCTAATGAAGTCTTTCAGATTCCAAAGCAAAAATCTTTGTTAGCAGTTTGAATTTCTAGTTGTTGTTTTTACCCCAGACATGTTAATAAATAGATACCAAGGCTCCAGTCGCTTGGCAGGTCCAATGTGTTTAAAAAAGAAAAATCCTGTTAATAGAAAACTAATGTTAAAAGTTGATCATAAACTCCTTGGCTAAAGAGGAAATAACTAAAAAGCAAAGTAAACACGCAGACATATTTTAAAATGCCCGCTGTCATTACAACGTTGTACTGCCTACTTTATATGTACAACAACTGCTACAAGCTAGCATTAGTGACCCTTAACTGCCGTCTCCTAGCAGCTCATATCCACTCGTCTTCTGCTTGAATCTGCTGTATGGCTTCCCAAACTCTATTACTTATCAATAACATTTTGCCTTGCTGCCTGCCTTTGTTTTTGTCTAGCCTTAAAAGAACATATTGTAGGTGCATTTTAAAATCTGGTTATAGCTTTTATTTATCATTATAAATATTTATAGTAAATTATTTAAGATCACCTAATTCCTGGTAAGTTGTCATCTTTCCAAATCTTTGGGATAAATGAGTCAGGCGTGTGAAGGGACTCCAAGGTTCATCTCTATGGCTCATTTCTGTTGGTCAAATCAAACATAGAAACTAATTCTCTCTGTTAATCAGCTCAGTCACACCTCTTAAATGCTTCAATGATTCATGCCCTCTCAGATTGTCACACATTTATAATGTATGACGCAGCGCGCATTGAATTATTCACGCAGCCCTTCCTCAGAGGTGCTGTAGTGGCTGGCACCGGCTCACCCTGGTGTCTGGTGGGCGGTGGCGCGTTTGTGTGCACAGAGGTGGATGAGTGGAGTTTCTACTGACATTCAGCTTCCTAATGAGATCAGAAATAAGAAACAGAGAAAAAACAAAGGTGTATTTGAAGCAGCAGGAGTGTGGCGGCAGCTCCCCCATCAGAGCAAAGACAGAAACGGAGATCACCCAAAGGAATGATAAATAGTACTGGGAATGGTTACATGTTTGGCAACAAAAAGGCACGACCAAAACGATTATAAAATGCTTTTACATGCAGTACTAGAACAAAAAGTAAGGCTACCTGGTCCTGTGTGTGTGGTTTGTTAACACGTTTTTTATTCATCACTACAGCTGCTTCTGCTGGTGCCTTTACATCTACTTGAAATATAGTATACAGTACATCTAAAGGTGAGGTGACAAAAATAACCTTTTTTACTTGAAAGAACACTTTTTATTTGTTCAACTTGTTCATTCACTTTATTATGAATTTATATCAAGGTTTCTGATCAATGGTTTTCACACAGTGTGGCCTCTTTTATTCATTTACATACATTTACATTTAGTCATTTAGCAGACGCTAAGGTAACAAAAAGCATAAGTGCACAAAAAACTAGTCAGTTAAAACCTAGCACAGTAATCAAAGCTAAGGATAAGAGTTTTTTTATTTTATTTTTTTTTTTTTTTAAGAACAGGAATTGATCGAAAGGAAGTAGAATTCAGTGTTTGTCAGTCAGGTGTTGACGGAAGAGATGTGTTTTCAAGCGTTTTTTTTAAAGATCTCTACAGAATCTGCTGATCTTGTAGCAGCAGGTAGATCATTCCACCAATGTGGAACAGATCCAGAGAAAGTACGTGAGAGTGATTTTTTTCCTTTTTGGGATGGTACAACCAGACATTGTTCATTAGCAGATCGCAGGGATCTGGTAGGAACATAGGTCTGTATCAGTGAGTGAAGATATGAGGGGGTGGAGCCAGTGGTGGTCTTGTAGGCCAAGAGCATAGATTTGAACTTGATGCGGGCATCAACCAGGAGCCAGTGTAACCTAGTGAAGAGAGGAGTTACATGCGCTCTCTTCGGTTCTTTAAAGACCACTCTTGCCACTGCATTCTGGATCAGCTGCAGAGGTTTGGTTGTGCAGGGAGTCCAGCCAGAAGAGCATTGCAATAATCCAGTTTGGACAAGACAGGACCCTGGACTAGGATTTGCGTAGAGTGCTCTGATAGGAAAGGTCTAATTTTCCTAATGTTGTAGAGGATGAATCTACAGGACCTGGTGGTGCTGGCAACATGACTTGTGAAGTTTAGTTGATCATCAATTACCACTCCCAGATTTCTGGCAGTGCTGGACGGTGTAATGGTTGATGAGCCTAGTTGAATGGAGAGGTTGTGGCGGGTCTTTGGGTTGGCAGGAATCAGGCCAACCCAGTTATTCAGTTAACTAATAGGCTTACTCGAAATGGCTTTGTGTATATCTTGTGAACCTACCATAGCTAAGTTGATGTTGGACATCTCTCGCCTAAAGAATAAGATCAAGAAAAAATATTATAATAAAAATTATTTTACTTTTCCACACTTGCAGCACCTCAGTCCAAACACCTATCCATTTTCGTTTCTGCTAACCGCAATGGCTTAAAAGGCCTTGCCTTCTTCTTCGGCATGTAGGGATGAGGACAGGACTCTGCCGTAATAGAGATCAGTAGTCGCTGGTGGAGACCAAACTATTGGATCTGTCCAACAGCAACACCAAGGGATGACATCTTGCACCTGCTCTCACCTTTATTTCTCAAATTAACCTCTGAAATCCACTATAATTAAAAACTGCAAAATCACATTAACACTGCATTCTAAACATATGGACCATACGCAATGTTCTGACTACCACCTAATCTCATTAATAAACACAGATGTCAAAATCATAAGCAAAGCCTTAATAAGTCTCAAATCCGTTATCTCATCTCTCGTACACCCAGATCAAACTGGTGTTCCTCAGAAAACACACACAGACTTTTTAACATAATCAACCCATATGATAACAAAACAGATAAAACAATAATAAGGCAATTATTTTATCTTTGGATGCTGAAAAGGCGTTTCACCGGGTGGGGTGGCCATTTCTCTTCACCTCCTTAAATCACTTTTTCTTTGGCCCACAATTTAAATGAATAAATTATTATCCCTGTGGGGAGATTCCTAGTTGGCAGCCACACAAGGGGGTAGTCATTTGGGTAGTTTCTGTTGTCATTGTGATTTAAAAAGACACAATTGTGTCACCCAACCACTAACTATGAGTGAAAGAATGTTTGTGTTATCATTCCTATTTTCTGAAAAATTGCCAAAAACTAACAAATTCTGCCAGAGGACAACTGTACCTCATAACCACAATTAACAATTAAATTCATCAAATTTCTCAAAATACATATCTCAACCAATACACAAGAAATATTAAAAAAATACACTTTGCAGAATTTTCACCTTAACACAACCGCTTCTGGGTTATTGGGATAAGTTAATGACTTATTTTGTGGTAGATGGGGTCTGTCCCAACTCCCCCAGCACCTCTTAGTGGAAAAACCACACATGCAAGAATCAGCTGGAGACCAGACCTGCCGCACTTTTTCAAGTCAAGAAGTATTGCAGAAGTCTCGGCAAACTGCCAGAACTGCTAAGTGCTGCTTTAAAGCTTAAATTCATCCCACTATTACAGAAAATCAAAGAAGATCCTAACAGATGGAACAAACCTCCCCTCTCCCTAATTCGCCCTAAATCCACTCCTACAACATCAACACAAGAGACGCCGGTGGACAGCCAAGAAAATTTAACATAAAAATCATTCATTCCAGCCTCACACCCACCTGGCATAACCCTACGTTCAAAATAAACAACAAACCCATCAACTTCCCATCATGGAAAATGAGAGGAGTAACCAACCTGGGGTACTGTTCAGTGAAAGCGCTCTCAAGACCTTTGACCACAACAAATTCACAATTAATATAAAAAACTGGTATCCTACCATTTAATTTTCATTAATCATTGGCTCCATGTTAGATCAGTTGACCTATAACTGGAAGGTTGGCAGTTCAATTCCTGCTCTCCCCACAGTTTATACTGTCATTGTGTCCTTTTGGCCAGACACAGCACTGGTGTATGAATGTGTGAGAATGTTGGGATGGAAATTAGCCTAAGGCTACAATCCGGCATGTTTACATTCTGTGGCTGTGTCTCATGTATGTTGTATTGTGTGTGGCAAAGTAGTTAGCACTCCTGCCTCACAAACCCAGCCAAATCCGGTCTTTCTGTGAGAACTCTGCATATCCTCCCCGTGTTACCTTGGGTTCTCTCCAGGTACTCCAGCTTCCTCCCACCGTCTAAAAACATGCATGTACAGGTTAAATTGCAACACTAAAGTGTCCCTAGTGAATGAAGTTAACCCTGTGACTAACTGGTCATTGTCCAGGGTGTATCCCACCTCAGGCCCAAAGCTGCTGGGATAGGCTCCAGTCACCCATGAACACTAACTGGATTAGGTGGTAGAAAATTAATGAATTTTTTTCAATTAGAATATATTTTTGAAAAATGCTAGTTTAAAAAAAAGTGTAATTGTGATAAAGTTGCCGCACCCTTTATACCACCATCTAGTCGTTTCCACAGAATCACACAACTTCAAGTAACACTTACTAATACATAAGTATTTTCCCCTTAAATCATAACCCCAGACTCTATTGGTAAAATATTTTTGGAATATCACTGGGGAGTTGGTTGTTTTTAGCTTTATATACTAATAACAATGTTTTTAATTTGACCAAGCCTTCAATCAGGAGTCACACCTCCCTTTCACAGCCAACGACGGTGAGAACAGAACAACCTGGTCCATCAGGTTTGGTTTCAGGGGAAACTCCTCCCTTTAGAGATATAAGCTCAGCTCTCATACCAGTTGAACTCAGAATTGATAAAGTCTCTGGGAATTAGAGACAAAACGTCTTCATCTTGAAAACTGAGTCCAGATACTTTTACTTCAATTTTTTTTCAAGATGACCTGGATGACTGAGAATCTTCACAGTTAAATCCCACATTGTGTACAAGTCTGATGGCTTTTTCTGGAGTCTGTATATTGTTTCTAAATGGCTCTTAAAGGTATTACTCCAAACCTCAGTACAATAATTAATGTACGGTAGGATGAGTGAACAATATGAGTGAACAATATGAATGTACATAATGAACAATGAATGTAAGTCGCTTCGGATAAAAGCATCAGTTAAATGAATAAATGGAAATGTAATGTTGACGCTTTTAGACATTTTTGAACAAACATTAGTTATATGTGGTTTCCAACTAACATTGTGACTGAGGATCACAGCTATACATTTATGCTCTTAAACGTTTTACTTTATTAATTAGTATTGCTATTTGTTCATCCTTTCTATGTTTTTCAAATATTATCATTTTTGTTTTTATTATATTTATTGACCATTTATTACTGTTGAAACAATTCTTTATTTTGTTTAATTCTATTGTAATCTTAGTTAGCATTTGATTTAAGTCATTACCTGAATACATTACAGTATCATCCGCAAATAGGACACATTTTAATTTATTGATACAAGACATAAATGATTTATATAAATCAAAAATAGTTTTGACCCAGGTACTGAACCCTGGGGAACCCCACATGTAATACATCATCAGCAGATGCCACCAAAAAATATACACTCCATCAAGGTAGCCACATAAAACACTTTTGAGTGACAAGACAAGACATTTATTTTTTATAGCCCAATATCACAACAGTCGGCTCAAAGGGAGTGACAAAGCAAGCAACATTAAACAATCACAATAAGTGACTATTAGCAGTAAAGAGTTAATCACAAATTAGGATCAATGTTTAGCCAGCTCGACAATGTCTCTCAGACTGTCCTTGGAAATGATTACTTGGTGCTAAAATATGGACAGACAGTTACTGAAAATGGAAAAGTTTTCAACAACCCCCTCCACAGAGGCAAGGTTCAAGTTCAATTTGGGAATAAAATTGTGAAATGCCGTCCAGTCCGGTGACTCCAATATCAGAGTGTTCGCCTCAATATTGGCCAATGGTAAACTTTGCCCCCGCAGTCCCAGTCAATAAATTCACCTGCCACTGCTTATGTCGGCTCAGTCAATTGTCACAGACATGGCGTTTAGAGGGACACTGCTCTGGCTTGGGACACTAACGAGTAAAGTCTATTCAAATATTTAAATATGATAATTATAAATTAAAATAGACTTGATAAAACTAAACTGTCATTCCCTCCACAGTTTTATTCTCAGGCACAATTCAAGACGAGAGCATGCATCAGAACTGCTACTCAACGGACGAGTTCACACAACTCTCAGACCAACTTAAGGTAATATACTGTATATCTGTCGAAAAGGTTAAAGCAAAGGCATCTGGACTAGTTTTTCAAGGTTTTTGTCTCTAATTCCAAGAGACTTTATCAATTCTGAGTTCAACTGGTAAGAGAGCTGAGTTTATATCTCTAAAGGGAGGAGTTTCCCCTGAAACCAAACCTGATAGACCAGGTTGTTCTGTTCTCACCGTTGTTATTCATGAAAGGGAGGTGTGACTCCAAATGTGAGAGTCGTTAAGGCTAAGGAGAGTCATTAGTGATCCTGCTCCATTCAGGTGCAGGGTCGTTCGTGTCTTTGTTCTATTCAGGTGCTATGTTTGTTGTTCTAAGGTGAGGCTCTTTTGTTTTAGATTTCAGAACACTGTTGTAAATACTAGGTAACATGAATCTGAGGCCACCTCCTCTGTTCAACAAAGGCTTTTCCATTTTCACAAAAATGGCTTCCTTCACACCTCTCTCAAACCATCTGACCTCTCTGGCCAAAATTCGGACATTGCTGTCCTCAAAGGAATGTCCTTTGTCTTTGAGGTGGAGGTGAACTGCAGACTCAGGTCCAGGATTGGCTCTTCTGTGCTGATACATCCTCTTGTGAAGCTGTTGTTTTGTTTCTCTGACATAAAATGTATTGACAGCGCTTCACCTTTTCCACATTTTGTTATGTTACAGCCTTGTTTCAAAATGGACTAAATTCATTATTTGTTTCAAAGTTCCGCAACTAACTGGCCACAGGCCAGGGTGGACCCCGCCTCAGGCCCAGATTTGCTGGGATGGGCCCTTGCACTGGAACTGTCATTACACTCTTCACTGAACTGCATAAACTACATTACTCTGTGCGAAGGAGTGTTGTCTTTAGTGTGTCTGTGGCACTGGTGTATGAATGTGTATTTGGATGGAAGCTTGATGTAGAGTGGTTTGAATGCTTAGTAGAAAAGTGGAAAGGTGCTATATAAAATCCATGCCTTTTACTGTATCCATTCTTTTTTTTACCAAAAATAAATGAACAAAACAAAAAACTTAAAAGCAAACATAATTAAACGCAAATGTTTTTTAAATAAATGACTTTTATTTCCCTTTTATTTCCCTCTGGACCCAGCTCAGTGGAAACACAAGCCTCTTCGGGGGTTACCCAGCAGCATCAAAACGCTCCCCACTGACTCAAAACAGGACTATATTGTGCGCTCTAACCCTGTGTGTCCTCTCCACCAACAGAGGGCAGCAGAGTGTGGGGATGCACTGTTGTCTGAGTGGAGTGCACATCAGACGGCTGCCATCCTCAACTCTTTGAACAAACTGGCTGAGTCTCTGCATAAACACCAGATCAAAGGTAAACACCACCTTTGGCCGGGTTAATCTTCCAGGTCTGTAGTACATGTTTCTAAGTGAATGTAGAACTGCACCAAAGCTAACACACCTTTACTAAAACATTGGTAATTTTTTATGTATATCGACTTATCAAGATATTATTTATGTGATTTTAATACTCAAACTACATAGACACCTGCTACAAACCACACAGTTTACATTTTAAACATTTAAACATTTTAAGTGTTTTTGGGTAGTATTTCCTTTCTAAATCTACAGATGATGGGAAACCAATTTTATTTTTCCATCCCAATCTCAGCTTCACCTCACCCACAACAGTATAGCTACATTATTTTATCTTTATTTTTTGGTCTTTCACTTTCTTTTCCTTCTTAGTTCTGGATTAATTATAGTCAAAATATGTATTGTCTAAGATCTATTATAACCTTACCTTCAGAACCACTGCTGTGGATTATAAGAGAGAGAAAAAACTAATGATCAAATCAAATGAATGACTACCACAATGCTTCACTAACTTTATTTACAGACTGCCAAGTATCAGCATCAAATAAATGTCCAGATGCTGAGGTGCATGAAAACGGAGGACTGGTGTGTGCCACAGTCAACAGCAAGACCCTCTGCAAACCTCTTTGCAACGATGTGAGTGTGGCCAGTGCATCGGCCTTCAGGAAATGGTCAATGAAAAACTGAACATGCATAAAACCTGTTTGTGTTGTGACAGGGTTATGACTTCAGCTTTATGCGACTCAGCCGTCTGTACGACGAGTGCAGTGAGGAGACTGGGTTTCAGTGGAGGAGTCAGTTCATTGGTGGAAACAAGCTGGCTGTGTGCAACAGTAAGGATAATGATGTTGAATAGAGTGCGTTCCCATTCAGTTGAGGTTCCCAGTTGTTTCTTGTAAACACCGTATAATGATTTCAGAAACCGTGATAGGCCCACATCCCAATCTTAAGAAACTGTGAGAGAATCCTGGATACTGTGGCATGTATACACTGTGTCCTAGTTTTTTAACTTCTGATCCACAGAACAGCTGCTGAGAGATGTCAAAATCCTCCTAAGAGAAAGTAATAGAGAGGGCTGGTTCAACTACAGTTCAGAGACTTGCGGTTGAAGCAGTGGAGCAACAGACATTCAACAAGACAGATGATATACTGAACAACATGGATCATCTCCTGCATTGAGCTTTTGAACAATATAAACAATCAGGTCTCTCAAACACGCTAGGCACCCCCTGGTGGTGGTTGCCAACTATGTATTTCCCCACGGGAATAATAAAAAATATTAAAATAACTGGAATAAGGCCCATAACCAGGAAACTGAAGTGCATGGAAACACACTCAATGATATACTTTTAAGCTTTAAAGTATAGAGTGTTCATGAGCAGATAAGTCTCTAAAAGAACAATCAGTTGTGTGATTTCATATAATGTTATTATTGTTTCCAGAAAATCCAGCTCTCAATCCAGTGGCAGGGGCAAAGACGGCCTATTTTCCAAAAGGTCAGGACTGTCTGACCACAAAGAGCAACAGCACCCTTCAGAGCCTCGTCCTGGAGGAGTTCCTCACTGAACTGAAGGGCCAGGGCGTTCAGGACGTGCCTCCGTCTGGCTGTCTCGTTTGTGGACTGCCACACTAATCCACAGTCATACTATATACTGGTCAAGTACATCAGGTTTTGTGTAATGCTGATTGTTTTGAAGCCTAGATTTAAAAATGATAACCACTGCCTTCTAATCCGTATGTGTGGGGAAATTTTTTTTGCACGGCGGGGGATTTTGCTGTCTGCAGTGAGTGGAGCCGTGAGGCAAGAGAAACTCACAAGAAGCAGAGCAATGTGTCGAAGCTTAAACCATTTAATGAGATATTTGTTCTGGTCATGATATGGTAATAATTAATGTCTTACAACCAGCAAGCCATGATTGAATTGAGTATATTTGATATATTGCCCAGCCATATATGAAGTTTTTTTTTAGAACTCAATAATCAGATCGAGTTTACACATTGTCAGAAACAGAATGCTTATGTAACAGCAGAACAAACATTCATTTGATTACACAATGTTTGTTTGATGGAAACATTTGCTTTTGCTGCTTGTTGGCAACGTTTTGTTTATGGAATAGTATCTTGGAGAGAGATTATTTTAGCTAGTGTCAAAAGCCAGTGTTGAGGGAGAATTGTTAGTGCAGAGTGGAAATGTGGTTTTCGGTGTTTGAAGCAAGACTGGCAACAAAACAAAAAAGATTTATAGGCAGCTTTACTTTGAAATGTCAGCCTTGGAAATTACAAATTGACTGAAATTGGTGCCTTTTTAAGAGAGAAAACTAAAAATATTAAACAAATATGCCTTGCTTTGTGTGTATTTTTCTCAGCGTCTAAGTCCCCTTATCAAGACCAGGTATATATATATATATATATATATATATATATATGTAAATGTAGTGCACTATAAGCAGTAAGGAGATTACAAATCAGACCTTTAGATTTTTGCTACTTATATTTGTTGTATTACATCTTTAAGTGATGATCAGCCTAAATCATTCATAATTGGTTGATTGTCTTAAGTTCACAACTTAGAATAACAGAAGGACTTTTATAAATCCCAATTCAAAATGTCACCAAAATCAGACCGTAATGTTGCAATTTGTACACTAGATGGCAGTACACAACCACTTTTATTTCTACAGCTCTTGTTGTGAAGCAGAAAACGGAATGAGTTACCCTTGTATAAATGTTCTGGTTGAGTAAAATACAAGTGCCACCTTTTAGACAAAAACTGTCAGTCAACAATCACTGATATTAGGTTTTTGAAGTTGTGTTCCTCACTCAGGGTATGTTCACACTAGTCCTCTTCATTCGGATTGCACCAAAAACAGGAAAAAAATTATCCATTTAGTTCAATCAGCTGCAAAAAGCAAGGTCTTTCTTAAGTAACACACTTGATGCTGTCAGGCCAAATGCTATTACGGCATTTAACCTTTTGCTCTCTGCTCATTTTGTTTTGTAGATGGACATTATTGTTTTGGTTAGTTTTCGCAATCGATGAAGCACTTTCTGTTTAGTTCAAAGTGATAATAACATTTTAGAAGTCCAAGTTCCATTAAATGAATATGCCGGCAAATAATAAAAAATAATATATTTCACAACATAAACCCGGAGCCAGTATCTTAACAGATTTAATTGTAAATTAAATACAAGAACATGAATCTTTCTACCTAAAGTACATGTATTGTATTTTTTGCATTTTTGCTTTAATTTGAACTCAGAGTAACCCAAATCTTATGTAATCCTATGTGCACAGATTGTGTGCCAACTAAAGTTCATTCATCCAGTGGGATTTTCTTTTCAAATAAAAGGCTATTTAATAAGAGCTAAACAAAACTTAAACAAAAGTCAGTGACATTTGGAATACAACCACCAGCCTCTTCTTTCCTGTCAGCTTTCTTCTCTTTCTTACTTCGCTGTTCATAAGTGCTTATTCTTCAACAAAAGAATCACGTCTCATCAATGCATCAGCGTGCCAGACCTACTGCTGCTCACTCCTCTGGACGCCTGCCAGCTTCTGCAGGGAGGAAAGAACAAATGAGTGTCTATAAAGGGCGCACACAATGAAAGGAAGATGAATAGAGAGCATTAATGTCAATGAGTGAGGCTTATACAGTATTTCATAAGGCTAAATAAATGCTAGTTAATGCAAGGTACACATGCTACAAAACCATGCAAAAATGAATGAAAAATTGAACATAATCAGGAATTAAATCATTTTTGACTTGAGTTGACCTAGCAATAGTGGAATAGAAAGTGTACCGCAATCCACTGGGAAATATAACAAGAAAAAAACTGTTGATTAGATTATTTTGTCAGATTTTTTTGTTTAATGGTTGTGCTTACGTATTTCTACAAATGACTTATTTTGTAAATGACTTGTTAATAATAACCTACTGACTGCAGGAGGTGTATCTCTGAGCTGAGTCTCTCTCGCAGAAGTTGCAGCTCTCCTTCTTTATGCATCTCCAGCTCCTTCCTGAGCCTGACACAAACATGAGAGCCGTGTAAGCTTATAAAAGACTCAGCTCTGCCAAACTTATGAAAGCATCAGCACTTTCCATAGCACTGTATTGGGTTTAAACATATTGATGCGAGTTCTTACCTGTGAAAATAAAGTTTAGTCTTTCTTTTATTGTTTTCTCTATCACTGTTTGGCATTAACTCTGTTTTATGTTTTATCACAAAAGCAATAGAGACCAATCACACAGTAAGCTCTGGCTTAGACACTTCTTCTATTTCATGTAAAAGCTTTATAGTTTTAATAAAGAACAAGATCAATAAAGTAATGACATTCAAATAAATAATGGCTTACAGTTTCTTAAGTGTGCATTCAACAAGAAAATAACTGCAGGTAGAAAAAATAAATTATTTTTGTTCTAATTTAATAAAATTCTCATAAAACAAAAGACCAAGAAAAATGGCTCCCATTGACTCCTTTTTCAAATCCATGATTGTGATTAGAGACAAACCTACACATTGTTAAAAATATGTAAAGATGTATTTAAAGATATAATTTAGATTAAAACAATTAAATAAACTTGGAAGGTCATGAAAACAAAAAAATAAATAAAACAATTGCTTTAGCAATACTGAAATACAGAGATATATCTATACACAATCGCAAATCTGCTCAAAGGGAATATTTTAAAATGGAATATTTATTTTACTACACGCACCTAGCAATACATAATTATTACCTCAATTAGACTAAATTATAATAACTATTGCGGGATCTGTTTTTGAGGGTACAAAATCATTATTTGTCCATTGTATAATGCTAAATGTGCTAATGTTAAAAGACTAACAATTAAAGAAATGAACAAAACAGCACAAAAAAAATGACACACAATAAATTATTTAATTTTATCTAATTAGCCTACTAAAAACATAAAACAGTATTCAAATATGGTTTACAATTTAATAAAAGATAGTGTACAAATGATTTTTGCTTATTTTTGCTTCAATTTATATTTGATACCACTTTTCTATAGGGTTTTCCACTAATACATTTTATGAAAGTCACTCATTTCACAAGCAACACAGAGTGGAGCTATAGCTAACTTTGTTCCCCAAACACCATTTCCTAAATATAATGGCTTTGATGGTTGCTTTTACATGTTAAATTGTTATCTTATGTTGCTTTTGAATGTTTTACAACAGTCATTTTACGACTCAGGCTGGACAGTGTGAACAGCCTGTGTGGCGTTGTGAGTTATCTGCCCTCCTACTCTAACAAGCTGCCTCCAATAAATGCTTACACATATTGGTGGAGTTGGCCAGGGGCTAAGTCTACTGTGGTAGAGGCATTGTCCCATGGGAAAAAATGAAGATAAAGAATGACTGGCATAAATCACATGAACAAATATCAGTGCTAGTAACCTAATGCTGGACCTACCCCCGTGAATCAAGTCATATTTGGTGAATCTGAAGTCAGTACACTGGCTACAAATATTTGATATATTTCTCTTTTCGATAAATCAATTATTAATTTATGTGAAATATGCATTTTGTTTTCATCAGACCTATTTCCAATGCATTTGTTCATGAACAACAACATATGCCAAGCTTTAGAAAGGAGAGTAACATGAAGAACTGCAATGTGAATTTTCACCAAAGCTACGCTCTGCAACTTTAACTATACCTTCTATGGAGATAGATGTTAGTCTTACCAAAAAAACATCTGCTTGTTGTAAGTTATAAAGGCTGACCAGCATAACACTTAAAGCTTTTCCTAAAGTTTCCTATTGACAGACCAGAGCCAGTGCCATACCTGAACTGTTTTGGCTGCTAAACTTCCTGCAGTCTTTCTCAGAAGAGTCACGTGATGTTACTGTGACGTGTCTGGTTTTGTCAGATGATTTATACGGGTTTTGTTACAATTTAGCATTTTAACAGTAAAAACATGTCAAGGTCAACTAACTAACTAATTAACTAACTAACTAAAACCAATTATATACATGCATATATGTATATATTTAAATTAGTTAAGCATTCTGTTATATTTTCTCTATCAATGACTTCCTCCTGCTGCCTGCTTTAAATCATAAATCTACGTCTACTTCAGGTCATATTGTGACAGTGAACAATCCGCAGCTGCTGCCCTCTTTTGCTCACTGAACACTTTTTAAATGACTGTAGCACTCATTCAAATTGACATGCATTCAATTTTCAACAATCAATAAGTGCAGAGTTAAATATGTGCTTTAAAGGGCGCAGTGGTGGTGGAAGACCGAGGATTGATGGCTGCAGTTGAGAATGGACCGTCATAAGAATGAGTGAGATGGGGGGCAGTGCATCCTCAGCACTTCCTGAAGCTAATAAGCCCAGGGGGTAATGAAGGGTCTCGTATAGGTGTAATGAGGCTGATGGATGAACTGGACATGCTAACCACATTCATGATTTAAGCCAATGACGGGAAAACGGAATAGCTGTGAAGAGACAAAAGGAAGACATAAAGAATGGCATTTATCTTATAGAAGTCATTCGGGTTTTATAGGAAGGACATTCTCAAAATTACTATCTGTTTCAATTAATAAATGTCTATTTTATCTTTGAAATATTGTTCTAGACTCATTTGTTAATCACTTCAAACCCATAACAGAGCGAGACATTATCCCAAGCAGAGCATCAGCAATAACAATGAACCTTGTTTCCTGGAACCCTTATTGATCGCCACTCATTTAATTAAGAAAGCAGACCAGGACATCCTCCTTTCATATTTTACGGCAATGACCAAAGAAGAATAAAATTTATTTTTTATTATTTGTGATGTCCCTGTGTAAAAAAAATGATCATGTATTTTTCTTGGCTTAAAAGATGCAATATTCTTGTTAAAGCAAAAGACATAAAATAATACAATATGCGACATACTGTAGGCTGTTGTTCTGACAAAGCCTTTTATAAATTTTGGGAAGACTGCAATTCAGATATTTTGACTGGAGAGTCATGAAGGATGCAGCTTAAACACCGAAATGAACCTAGTTCATATACTTTATGTTCATTCATTCATTTTATACCGCTTAGTCCCATTAGGGGTCGCAGGTGACTGGAGCCTATCCCAGCAGCTTTGGGCCTGAGGCAGGGTACACATTGGACATGTGGCAGGGCAGACATTTAGAGACAGACAAGCATTCCCTCTCATATTCATTCACTAGAGACACTTTAGAGTTGCAAATTAACCTGTACATACATGTGTTTGGACGGTGGGAGGAAGCCGGAGTACCCGGAGAGAACCCACAGTAACACATGGAGGACATGCAGACTCCTCACAGAAAGACCGGAGTCGGCCAAGAATGTTTGAGTTGGGTGGGTTTTTTATGACAAATGCAGTGTTATAAAATAAAAACACTGACTTATATGTTCCATTTCATTTAACTGTAGACTACAACACAATGCACTGCTAAACAAATTGTCCTTACTAAAGCGTATTTATGTGGCTGGTAAACCTCTGTATAAGAATTCAGTTTAGTTGCGTTACTGTCTGCACCTCATCCATTTTGCCAACACGGTTGTCTGCACCAATCGCATTAGCATCTCTTTCTCCTTTTCAGTTGTTGACTGAAAGAAATACAGAGCAGATCAAAGCCTTAATTAACCTAAATGCTCTTAATGCTTGGTTATTTACACTTGGGTTTGGACCAGAGCCAGCAAGACTTGGAAGCACAGACTGGTGCTGGACGTACTGGTCTGTTCAGCACTTCTCACAGGATTAATCAGCCTAGTCCTTCTAAAGAGTAGTTAGCACCACTCCAATGAACACTATTAGCAAAAGAGAAAAGGACTGAGGCTAATTGGGAAGAGGGCAGTTGTATCCACTCACCAGGCTGTTGGACCACTTTCACAAAACACAGAATGCTCACTTAATTAAACGTCACTTTGGCTCACCATGCTCGGAAAAAAAACATTTTTGAGAGTGGATAAAAACAGATGTATTTCTGTTTCCTTGCTCCTAATTGCAACATTCATCTTGCAACACATGAATATATTGGTTACTTTGCCGTGTTTTAGCTCATTTACTGCCTCATATTGTATATCCACTCTTGTGGGCCTTCAGACTGTTGATAAAACTTGCCTCAGACAGGTGCTGTCAGTGAGAGGCTTCTGACTGACTGACAAACTCTCTGCCCTCAGAGACACTGTTGTCGCTTCAGCTTCACTCAGCTGCCCATCCAAATCTGTAGAAACAAGTCATAAATCAATCAGAGAAAACACAGACTGCAAGTGAACTGGTATAAACAGAACACATATAGTAGCATACTTTTTTTTTTCAAAATGAATAAATTGTGCTTAATTTTTGTCCCTGTTTTTTGTAAAGCTTGCCACCCTCGGTATAGTAATTTTGTTGCTTTTGTTTGCATCACAGTTTAGGATGTGGGTCATTTCTGCTGACCATATGGCTGCACTTTGGTTTTTTTCATTCAACACTGTCAGTGACCTCATACCAAAACAGAAAATAATCCATCTTATTTGCTGGCTTGCACCAAACACTTCAAGATGATTTTAGCATTTTATCTTGGCATAAAAGATGCAAATTATGTGTGCCTCCACCAGGTATCCGTCTGAAAGAACATGAACACATCATAAGCTACATTTTTGTTCTTCTTAACTTTTTACGACAGAATAACCAGAGCCAGCAGCAGCGTGAGTCTTTGCTCTCAAACTGAGTGAGTCTGTCTCTAAACACTGCTCTTCATGTTTCATCCGCAGCCTGTGTGTCTCTGTCTCTGTGAGAGCATGTTCGGATGCTGCAGTGTTCTGTAGTTCTGTTCTGACAAAAACCTGGTGGGCGTAAGCGAAGCTGTACTGAAGGTGCGTTGGACTGCTGTAGAGGTGGGAATCGTGGGATTATCTGATACGAAAGGTGTGGTGGGGAGCGATTTAAGAACAGGATGACATCACACTGACCAAAAAGTGCATTCAGCAGTTTTCAACCTGATGAGGGCAGCACTCGTGCTTTTACACCATATTTTTGCAATTAAATAACTTTTGGGGATTTTCTCAAAAGCAGGACTATAAACTGAACTGTATTAAAAAAAGTTGGTCTGAGGTTGAGTCACCCTTTTGGAACATGTTTTGTCCCTGTTTTGAAGAATCAGTGCTGTAACTGCCTTTAAAATATTTCACCTTTCAGAAGGCCATCAACACTGAGCAACTCAAGTTGAAGTGCGCTCTTCTCTTTTTGAATAGACCTAATGCGACTATTTCTTTGGCTCATCAGCTCCATCTCTGCTTGAACAAAAAGAAAGCACAAAGGCTCACAATGATGAATATTATGCCCATTTAGTTCTATTTGCTGCTACTAGATATAAATACTGTATATGTTTCATTCCATTTTCATTTAACATAATTATTTTATGTCCAGATTAAACATAATGTAAAAATATAGTTATGCTTGTTTTACTTTAAACCGTGTTGTTGCAACTGGTCCATAGTCCTAGTATCTAGTGCCTTGTAGCTTATAGCCTATTGTTGCACGTATTTATAGAGAAGCTAAATATCAGGTTTTTGCATTATTTAAACATTTTGGTGGATAATGCCAAAATAAATAGTTAACTTCTGCTGCCAAAATAGGCATGCAGATCATCTTGCATCTCAGCAGTAAAAGGGTCTGTTGTAAAATTAATAAACTTACATATTAGAGACTTAGACTGAACTTCTTAAATAAGTTCATCTGTTATATTTCTCTTCGATCTCTGGCCTTGTCTTCAAATTCAGACCTTTTGATATTTTACACTTGACCGGCGGTGTCACAAAAAGTCTCATTAGCGCTGCAGAGGCATGAGCTACTAAATGTGGGAGACAGCCTTTTACAAATCATAATTCACTTTCATTCTTTTACTTAACTAATTAGGGGTTCTTTTTTGACTAGACAGCAGCTACATAATATACTTTTTTCCACAGCAATTGTTGGCCATAATTTCAGACAGATTTGTAACTAATATTCCATTTAATGAACAGTTACTTTTGCTTGACGACACAGTGATGTGTGACGACAGCACAAGAAGCAGTGTTTTTATGACTGTTACATGCGGGGAAGATGTGGCTGTGTTTCTCTCTGCTCCTGTCTCCCCCTCCTCTCTCTGCTCTCAGGGGCTGGGGTGGAAAAACTGATTGGCAAACAGGTGGCAGATCAGCCAATCAATGCCTGGACCAGAGTTAAAAAAGAGAGACAATGGGCAGCACTGTTTCTCTATCTCTTTGTGTTTTAAAGCTGCTTGTGAAGTATTTGTATTTGTACAAATAAGTATTTGTAAATGTTTGTGGATGGGAAGTGGGCAGGTGAGTGGGTACCCGATACATTTAATCAACATGTAGTTGTTTCTGTTTAGTCTCACTAGATTTATTGGTTGTTGCCATCTTTCTATTTCATTTTATTTATTTATTTTTTTGAGAAAAAGACATGTTAAACTACAGTTAAACTAGGCCTTTGTTTCTGTTTTATTTATCAGACTAGGCATTCAGTTGGGCCCTGTTTTCTTATACTCTATTTTTTGATTTGGCACAATTTTTGAGTATTCTTCCCTCCACTCTGGTTGTTTTTTTTTTTTTTTTTATTTTGATGTGTTTGGTACAAATATAGCCAAGTACAAAACCCCTCTGACCTCGACTCATTTTGATTGCCTTACAAAAAAAGGACATAACATTGACCTTTGTGCATTGCTTCCCCCTCCGTCTGCAGGTCTTTAATCTCAGTGTGGCTTTGACTCTGGAACATTGTGTCTCTGTTCTCACAAAGACTGAAGTCACTGTTGAACCTGGAGATCTCATGAAGAAAGTTTTCTTGTTCTTCTGCAGACTGCTTCTTTACGAAGGCCTGAATTCAAATCAAATTGCAAACAAAAACTTCAGACATTAAATACTATTAATTACTTTTATATGAAATATAAAATATGCAAGGCCTAAGAGCAAAAAACACATTGGTGGCAATTTTAAAGTAATTGACTTTGAGAAAGGCTATTTAGCCAATTCACCATATTTGAGTTCCTCGGTATTTTACTTTTAAATCTAAGCATTATATATATAATACTTAAATTATCTGGTCAATTTCTGGTAGAACAACAGTGAATTCCTCTTATAGCAGCGAGATCCAAACATTCTAATTTGCAATAGAACCTTTTATTTTTGTCTTCCATATTTTATTCATTTTGAAAAGATTGAAAACAGCTAACCTGACTCTGCCAGATAGAGTTGCTCCACAATAAGTAGTCTGCTCTACAGTACATAGTTTGTTATGAACACAAAGCCCAACAGAAAAAATAATAAATACTATATTGTTAACCCTTAATGTACTATCGTGTTAACACTCAAACCCACCAGGCGCTCGCTGAGATGGCTCTTCTGGCTCAACAGCTCCCCGATTTGCTTTGACATCTGCTCTTCAGATTTTTTCATTAGCTTGTGCTGCAGCTTCATGGCAGACAGCTGCTGGGCCTGGTGCATAAACAGGTAAATGAAAAGACATACATCTCACTGACAGATATAGAATTATGTTACAACTGTGATATCTATCTATCCGGGAGGATAAACATGAGCTAAAATGAGTATCAGACAGCTTAGGTATCCACATTATATCCATATTTTACCAGATAGCCACTGACTGTACAATTCTAACATTTACTTTCAAAGTCAGCAAATAATTGTGTGCCTGAAGGTATGAAAGGGTATCTAACACTACGCCTACTGCTGAAAGTTTGTCTTATTTGAAAATGTTGAAAGCTGGACATTGTATTGGGCAACATTCTTATGCCTTGTTCACACACGGCCGAAATCCTAAAAAATAGTGCTTTATCTCTGCGTATGGTCTCCTTTTGACCTGGAAATTGGGTGTTTAAGAACGAAAACAATGCAGCCTTTTTAAAACTTATGCCATGGCGAAGACTTTAAGCAACTTTTTTAGAAGGGTAAAATGAAGCTTTTTCTAATCACAGTGGAGTCTTAGCTCACCTTGTGTGTAATGATTATGCATATGTCAGTGGTAGCAACAAAAACTATCACACCTGCAGTGCTGTAACCACAAATAAACATCCTGAGGTAAGAGTGTCAGGACACACACTTTCAATATGATCAGTGTTTGTCTATCATATCATGGACTTAGAATGAAGTGTAACATGACCAAATGTTCAATGGCTCAGTGGGATACATTCATATTTCGAAAAAATTACACAATTTAGAACTTAAAGCTTACCATTTTCATCACAGAGGTTTAGCAATGCTAAAACAATTAAACCAATTGGTCCTCTCAGTTGAAACTATTATATTGGATCTCTTCAATTGAACTATGTCTATGTTTCTGACCTCAGCTTTTTGTAACATGTTCATTTAGCTCCTCAGACTGTTAAACAGGCATTGAGTGTATTGTTTCTTTTGAATGACAAACAAGCACACCATATTTTTAGCACTATCAGCTTCCATCTTCAAAATTATTATCTCAAGACAGCCCTCATAAACTGTTACAGCATAAGAGCTGTAAACACAATCTGAATGATGATTTAATATTCTACACTTGTGTCAAATACGCCTGTCATGTTTTCAAGCCATCCTCGTTTTTTTTATCCTCAGTTTTTCTAATTAGCCTAAGCAGTTTGAACTTTTGTTCGCACATTTCTCACTTTAGCAGGCACAGGAGGAAGTTAGCCATATTCCTGACTGGTCAATGAGCCTGTGGTGGACATCATATTGCACACATGCTAAAAGCTCCACTAATGTTATCCGGTTGAAATTAGTCATTGATTCCCCAATGCCACTTGCAATTGATCCTTTTCGGTGTTAAATAAAAGGGAGGTAAGAGATCAAGCGATTTAAATCATCTGATCTGAGCATCAATAAGCCAATATGCACTTGCCCCCTTCATGCAGATTTGCCCCTGAGCCATATATTGCCTTAAACTTACTATTCAGCAAGTGTCTTTATTAAAAACTATGTGTGTTTCTACATATGTCACTGGTAGTAGAACATTAACCACTGTATTAAATATGACTGTGCTACTATCTGGTGATTCTAAGAATTATCTTACAGCCATGGTCCAAAGTCAGAGTAATGATAGCGGCCTGACAAAACAATAAAATGTATTTGACAGTAGGATAAGCATTTAAAATAAATAAAGTTAAGTTACAGCCTTACCTTCTCATCAATGTTCCGCTTAGCCTCTTCATACTTTTCAGTGGTGGCCTTTATCTTCTCATTGCACTTAATGATAGCAACCTTTACTGATAATTAAAATATAATATATATATATATATATATATATATATATATATATATATATATATATATATATATATATATATATATATATATATATTATTTAAATGCATTAGGTTGTATATTTTTATTGCACATCATATATAATATATAATATAAAATACCAAAGACACCATTCAATATATTTATTTCTTGACTGAATTGTAATTTACCTGCGAGCTATTAGCATTAGCGCTGTAGATATTTTAGGACATAGCTAGCTTTACTTATATGTTTAAAGCTGGCTTACCTTCTTTAAACTTATGGGTCTGCTCTGTAAGTTGCTGTTCAGTTTGAAGGATTTGTTGAAAGAGATTATCTAAACTCATATTGAAATGTTAAGATAGTAAAACGTGCTGTATGTAGTTTTACTTCTAAAGGGAAATACCTAGCTATAAGCACGCTATACTGCAGCTAGCAGGAGTGTCATCCTTGTTCATTCAAAATGTGAAAGCTAACTTCATTATGTTATGTCTTTGTTGCTAAAAGTTATATACAAAATAAGTAATAGTATATATAAAATATACTATTATTTGAGGATAATTTTATTTAATGTTTTGCAAATAACTGTCTGATGTTTTCAAAAGCACAATATGTAACTAACTTAGTTAACTGAGATAGTCCCAGTAGCTTGTACTATTTTTCAAGGTCGAATGTAATTTCTTTCTCTACTATTTTTATTGTTGTTATTATTTTTTTATGCAAATCAAGATCATTAAAGTGTCTTTATTTTTTTCTCCAGAGAGAGTGTACACAATAATAAGCATTTACTCACACAAAATGTTGCTAGCTATACAAAATAAAAATACTTGAAACATTTTACAACGATTACATATAGGTATATTATTATTATTATTATTATTATTATTATTATTATTGTTGTTGTTGTTGTTGTTATAATACCCCCTTATTTTCTTAGGATTAAGAAATAATAAATAACAAATACATTTTTAATTACAAAATAAAACTGATATGTGCATTTATTATAGACTAATAAAGGCTTTTTGAGGGTTAACAAATATACCCATTTCATAATTCTAAAAGGTACATTGAGGCTATGTGTGTATATGTCCTCCTAACATTATAAAAATGTAAAACATGCACTCTGTATTTTTCAAACATACAGGCCTTTATGCTGCAGATAGGAAGTTGTTTTCCTAACCTAATTTTGGAAAATCAAAATATTAACGGTAGTTATGATTGACTGACACAGTTTTTAGCTCAGTGATCTTAACTGATAGCAATTTAGCAGCTTTAAAGTCGGACTTGACTTCTATCAAATTTGACAATAAAATTATAATAAATTCATAATTTAAAATAGCTTCAGCTAACAAACATGGCTGTTAGGGGTTCCATCTTGTACCAATGGTAATCAATTGGATCTAATGGGTGACTTTAAGTCTATGGGTTTAATATTGGAGCATTTCTCAACATCTTGAAGAATGTGGAAAAAATTGCTTCTGGACCATTGATTATTGGCCAGACATTAATTATCTTTCTAAACTTCTACTCATCATTTCTGTACTTCTGCCAAAAGAATGCATTTGTCCAGTCTACGAGTTAAAGTGTAGCTAGGGTTTCCTGCTTGGTCAGCTTTAAACCAGTCCCACTGAAACTTGTCATGATCATCTGTCATACATTTCTTGACCATATTTTCTCTTTCACACTTCTGATCCTGTGCCATGAAACGCATTACACTTACAGTGTTAAATGACCTGACTACATCATTCTGCTAAATGAATATGACTTTATTAATTTAGTCTTGTCATTGATCATCTTGATGAGTCTTCGGAAACAACTCAGTCATCAAAATGTAAGTAGAAAATTAGTCCATATTGTCATCCAAGGAAGCCATTTATCTGTTATTTTGAAAGTCTCTAATGGTAATATTCTTTGTAGAAACAGCAGTGGTCTGTTATTGCAGAATATGTGCTCAGCAAAAAAGTCATCTTAGTAAATGGTTGTACCCTAAAGACATGTATTTACTTCAAATCTCTAAAGCTTTATGTTTTATCGCTCTTTCAAAGGGATTTTTGAACATGCCATAATGCCTCAAAAATGTACAATTAATTGTCATATTAAATATCAACCATTCTGATCTAAAGGTTATGCATTATAAATACATATCTATGTATATAGAGCCATTAATGATAAACATGAAAATGTATTAGTGGGCCACAGGCAAAATATAAAAATTGTTTGCATGTACTTGAAAGAAATACTCTGCTCTATTTTGACGAGATCTAGACTAGTTGGGGACTTATAAAGTGTGTAAATGTGCACCTATGCACAAACCTACCTGGAGTTAAGACCCTTTAAAGAACCTGTACCTGATTCCAGCCTCTGCTAAACCATGATAGAGGCAGTTGGCTGAGATAGAACTGTTAGCCCCTCCTCCCAAGTCACTCCTCACTCTCACAAACCCTCCCTTTTTTTTCCTACTTCAAATGCACAAAATCAAGCACGTCTCTCTTATCCGTGCACACTCCACCAATATTTATGCGTTTTAGTTCTTCTTAGGTCTCCTGTGCGCTTTGCTTTATTCGTATCTGTTTTTTGGTTGTTTTGCCGTGTATTCAGTAACAGCCAGTGAGGGTATAGCATTGCAGAACAGTCTGGTCCCTTTCTCAGAATGAATCCCGTCTCGGGGTGTGGTAAACTCTGCTCACGCAGCGGCAGCTAGTCCAAAACATTTAACATGGAGGACATTGTTTATGGCCGTTTATGTCTGCTCTTTCCTCGGTTTTTAATAACCAGCAAAGAATAAAAACCACTCTGGTGTCCGCTCTACTGCTGGCCATGTTAACTAGCGGCGCTCACATGGATTTCTTGTTGACCACTCGCTGTGTGGTGTCGCCACATTGCTTGGGACAATAATGGCTCCCAGGCCTCACTTTGGGCACCCCTGCCATAGAGAATGTTAAAAAGGCAACTTCTATTTCAACAAAATACATTTCTAAATGCATCTATTTAATTAAACTTGCATGTTTGCTTACATTGATGAATTCAAAAAGATAAAAAAAAAAGATAATTTTCTTGGACAGACTTTCTAGGCTGGAGGAAGAGTCTGGGGAAAGGGAAGTTTGGGCGTCTCTGCTTAGACTGCTGCCCCCGCGACCTGGCCCATGATAAGAAGAAGAAGATGAGAAACCTCGTGTGCAGAACTAAGGTGGCCTCATTGCTGGCTATGGCCAAGAGCATGTATCATTTAGAAGATGTTGTTTGTGGAACTTGTGGAAAACGGGTTTGCTAATCTGGCGACAATTACAATTCGCAGTGAGAAAATGTTCAATTTTAATTAATTTATAAAACAACATAGATAAAAAAAACTAGTAGAAATGTGTTATTCAAATAATCCAGCCAGTGCAATAAAGCATCATCTATATTTCTATATCTTATAATTACGCTCAAGTTTAGATAACAACTTGTGTGTGAATTGTGCAATATAAATAAAATTTCCTTGCCTTGTCATATAAGTCTATTTGCAATTACTTTTCCGCTGCTGCAGGAAACCTGAATTCCTCACTCCAGATTTAGGGTAAGAAATGAAAAGGAGATTGTGGAGTCAATAAGAATGTCAAACTCCAAGGGTTGATTGAGGGTAGTATCTTTGATTAATTACGTCTCAGTCTATAGTGCTCAGACACTCATCGACAAGGTCTGCTCCTGTGTCTTCAGTCGAGTGGATTAGCCTCTAAATGAAGCATATGGACAATCAATGAGCCATGGGAAGGCTTCCATGGAGTACAATAATTGACTACACATTATAACATATACGATTATCTAACTCGGACCTAGAGGTTGTGCTGATTCAAATGGAAGGAATCAAAGAGTGGAATAGCTCGGAGATCATTTACCTGCGTTTTCTGATGACCAATTGGCCCTACTTTAATCCACCGCTAGATGGCGACAGTTACCCAGTGTCCACTCCCCTGTGCTGGTGCGTAAAGCTGCCCGACGACTTGACAACAATCAAAGCATGCAGAACCCTTGTAATGTCACATCTTCGAAACCCTGTGTTCTTGCGTGATGCTTTATTTTTTGTTTTACCCTACGTTAAGAAGCGTGAGGAGCTGCACACACACAATCTAAAAGATCATGTGAAGTGCGCAACGCAGCAGCTCCGCGTGTGGGTAGTTTGTTGCCAATGTAGTAGGCTAATAAAACCTCACTGCTGCCACGCTCTTTGCCCTCTCCCTGTCACAGCACTTACACTGCAATATAACACCACCAGGCCACACATAACGCCGCTTCCACTCTGTCACAGTGAAAGAAAAAGGCTACAACCGTACTCTCTGCTTTGTTGGGTTTGAGCTTGAAAAGTTACTGACAACCAAAGCTCGTAATGAGTGACCATTCCTTTAATAAGTAGTGAGAGAATCTATTAAATTACAATATCTGTTGATTTTCTAATGCGTATTGTCAGCAAAGGTTCTCATTTATCAAACCTTCTGCAGCAGCGAAGTGTCCGCGGCTGTGGTGAGAGCGGTGAAGGCTGGCACTCGTGCTCTCAGCGCGCTACAGCAGCAGTAGGGCTCCAGTTGGCCGTGCACGCACAGACGCACAGACGCACAGACGCAAGCATCCCAACTGGCTGGAGTTGGAGAAGCTCGTTCGTGTCGATCTCTAAGCGCTCTACAGTCTCTCGTCTTTCTTTGAACCCGGCGGTGACAGGACCATCCGCTCGGGGTTCACCACAGAAAGAAAACCCCACTCTTTTTGTTTTTTTTTTTTTGTTTGCGGAAAGTGAAAGAAACTGTGACACGTTTGGATTTGAGCACTTCGGGGAACAGAAGGGAGATTATATTTGCCACAGGAGGGAGGCGAGTGAAGTGGAGCTGTGGTGTTGCCGCTGTTCTTTTCAATGGATTTTACCTCAGTGGAACTACTCTGGGAATTAAACTACTCTTAAGTCGCTTTTACTTCGAGAATTGTGTTTTGTGTTGTCACATGAAGAGGAAGAACATGATCCTCGCGGCACTGTACACCGTGCTGCCTCTTTTAGGTAAGTTTCACTGACCACTACCACCTACTGTAAACCACCGCTTCATAGTCATAACTTCATTTAATAAACATTTAATAAGACTATAATAAAGACTAGATAGCCTAACACGTAAGCTATTAACAAATATTTGGGCTAGCGATTCTTCTTGATAGAGGCTAAACTCCAGAATAAGAAAGTCGTTTGGATTTGTGCTTGTCTGTAAAAATTGGTGTCCGACCACAAAACCGTTTACAAACCAGTCTCAAACCACCGTGTAGCCTACTTTCTCTTAAGCTTCTGAAACTTCCCACGACACTTGAATGTCCTCCGTGTAAAGCGTAAGTAAACTAACGGAGCTTAATGAAAGTGAGCTGAACTGAAGGCAAAAACTATCCCTTTTTGTCTGAACAAATGCATTTTGTTGATGAGACTTTTTTTGTTGGTTTACCAGACAGTTATGAGAGATGATATAATACGAATTAAATGGCAAAGGCATCTTTTCAGTTGTGAAAGCGACACATACAGGTAGTATTACAAATGTTTTTATTATCACGCTTAAAAATAAAAAAAGATTAACTAAGTCCTTTTGTGCCTTTGTCAGCATGAGCCATCTGTGAAATGTCTCCATAAATGTAAAAGAGGAATCGTTATATTGTGTGAAGTTGCTGATTATGTTAACATATCTGACAGCTCCACGTGACCATAACGTGTCTGTCTGTGTTCTGTGCAGGTTTGAGATACTCTGGTTTAAAATTGTGACATTAGAAATAGTAAAAATGACATGTGGGACAACTTCTTTCAATTGGAAAGTCCAAATAATGCATAATTAAAGCCCACCTTGTATTATGTCAATAAATCACTCAAGACTGAGAGCATGTGGCAAAAAGGTCAGATAGAACTTTTAAATTTAAAAAAGACAATGCCTTAAGGAAGTTTTGTTTAAATCTGTTGTACAGTACAATGTGATTAGTCTTTGTTTGAGTGGAGTTGTCCTGTTCTGTGTCCAGACGTGCTGTCCTACGCCCAGGAGAGCCTCCGCGCCGGGGCCGACCGCCTGGACTGCGTGAGGGCCAGCGAGCTGTGTCAGAAGGAGCAGACGTGCAGCTCCAAGTATCGCACCATGAGGCAGTGCGTTTCCGGCGGCAAGGAGAGCAACTTCAGCCTCGTGTCCTCCTTGGAGGGCAAGGACGAGTGCCGTAACGCCATCGACGCTCTCAAACAGAGCCCCCTGTACAACTGCCGCTGCAAACGGGGCATGAAGAAAGAGAAGAACTGCCTGAGGATTTACTGGGGGATATATCAGACCTTACAAGGTACAGGCTTTTTGTCAGATTCATTGTCAGCTCTGGTGAAAAACAAACTGGGACTGGGACAAAATCAATGCCTCATCTCATTCAAAACTTTGATTCTCGCTCCTGGCAGTGTGAATTCAGAAAGACGAGTCCCTGCCTAATTCTAATCAGCAAAATCTAAAAATGACATGAAATCTAATCTTTAAAAAGGAAAAAAATACAATGGAACTGTGTTAAAGCAATGGTTTTCTATTTAATTTGTTAAATTTTTCAGGCAATTTGTTACACTTAGGTCATGGTACTTAGGCTGTATGTTTAGAGAATGTCCAGACAACTTTGAAAAACATTTTGAAAATGATGTGGTTGCATTATAATGAGGATGGACAAAATCCAAGACTTTTATACTGCTTTCATGTGGCCCTCAGAAAATAAATAAAAATGCATGAATAAATAAGAAAAATCCATGTTGAAATTGGATGCTTGTTTAAAGCAGAAAACTTCTGCTTATGCCCCTCTTTTTTACATGACGTCATGCCTGTTAGACATCTACTGTTTGCCTAAATGCATATATGTGATAACCTTTGACCTTTTACCTAGTTCATAAGTATTTTGATTGTTGCTAGTGCAGTGCAGTCTGGTACATCAGCAGAAGCTTTACTTGCATTTCTTTTTTAATTAAAACAAAACATAAAATCTGAATTGTAAGCTACCTAACCCTTGTGGACCACTCCGATTTACAACCGTCTGTGGAAAAAATGTAAACGCAGAAATCTCTTAAACCACTATTCAGTCATTTTCACAAATTAACCCTTAAAATGCCAGTTTTACATGATGTCACCATTGTTATTTATGAAAAAATAAAACACAAAACCATGAACATTTATTCCATTGTATTAGTCAGATTTAGTCTTTTCAAGGGCCCCCAGAGAGTGCACCATTCTAAAGCGACTAGATTTTCATATGCAAATACGGACAAAGATTGATTTCCTTTTTTTAATGCTGATGTAATGCATTAGTCAACATAGTCCTTTTTTTTTTAGGTGACTTAAATTGAATTCATTTGATTTGAATTTTCGGTTCTGTTTAAGCCATCTAGCATCAACCCATTTACAGTTAAAATAAAAAAACTTTACAATAAATCAAGACCAAACCGATGCAGAGTCGTACAACGTAAACTATAAAGAGATAAAAACAGTAGATTTCTGTGTGGCGGTCTAATGTAGTGTAGCTCCTCCCACTGTTTGACTAAAGGGTCCAGCCTTTCCATCCCCTCAAGCACTCCCTCTGACACTCCTTGTCGCAACAAAAATCTCAGAAAAGTGGCACAAAGCTCTATATCCACTGACATTCCAGTGCCGTCATGAAAAATCATTCAGCACTGATTCAAATTTGGCCCCTGACTCAGTTTCCAGCCACGGTCCTGTCGAGCCAAACCACGTTTTTCCGACCTTCTAAATCACTTTCTGTGAAGGTAATGGAGCATGAAGCCCCTTAGTGCTGGCTGTACCATCTTAAAGTGTGGATGGATCATAGCAGGGGGGCCTTTTAGTGCCCCAAACCGCATCCAGCCATCACCGGCGAGCTGACTTCCAGTTGTGCAACACAGCTGACCAACCTGCCTAATCAAGCGTGTGGCTCTGTGCCAGCACGGATATCGACTGACCCAAATAGCCACTGTCACATGCAGGACAGTGCGAGGGGTGAAGAATGATAAACAAAATCAGATATCTGTGCATCGGACAGAGACAGAGAGTGTGGGTCAGATAGCACCATGATATATCCCAACACAGAGCCAGGCTGCGATACCTGATGCACGCAAATGATCCGCTTTGTAAATGAGAACCTCTGTTTATAAAGTGATGTAAGACTAGACTGTGGCTCCGCAGAATGAGAAAAACATGCCATATGCAATAAAATGTTGAATATTCCATTGAAAATATGACTTTTTGAATCTCTTCTTATTAACTGTAAAAGCTTTATAACAGTTTGAAAGCCAGGCTCTAGACTAACTGGTTTTCAACTGGTAACAAGTGAACAAGCAACTTTCTGTTGCTCCTGGTGATACTGCGTGAAATGTGCAATATGCAGTATTATGCAACCCTACACCAGAAATCTTGACCAACAATAATTATTAGTAGTCTCTGGAGCAGGGGTTTGGGCACCAAGTACCACTTTGCAAAATCTCTGTTTCTTAACCTTCACTAACCTTTTGTAGAACCGTATCTGTCAGACAATTTATGTGTTATCTATTTTGTGTTATCTATTTTGTGTTATCTATTTTGTGTTATCTATTTTGTCTTGAATCCATACTCGTGGAACAACACTCATGCCTTTATGCCCTAGTCAAATCCTTTGTAACGTCACATTTAAACTTCAACAGCATGTTTCTTCAGCTTATCAGACTAGTGTAGTAGTAGTAAAATTGAGACCCTCATGAGTGTCATATTTTAAATGGTTACCTATTTTAAAGGTATTTTTATCTTTAACCACTGCACAAGAGTATATATTTAAAATCTGTGCAACATCAACAATTTTATGGAATGTACATATAAAAAAAAATGTTATGCTATTCCTTGTATGAGGGATTGATACGTTTCATAGAAATATATTTGGGTAGTAAAAGATGGAGAGATAGAAACATGAACTTAACCAATATACTACTGTGTAAAAATTAGCTCTAGGTTAACAGTGATACTGAGAAAAATGACAATGCAAATATGTTCCAGGCAGATACTATATTATCTGACCTTTGATCCCTATATAGCACTTAAGATTTTTCTGTCCCTAAGTCATATATATTGAGAGATACTGCAGCCAAAATCATTAACAGAATAAAAAAGGAAATGAAAGAATGAATCCACTTAACATCTAAATCTTTCCTCATTCTCAGGTAATGATTTCCTGGAGGACTCCCCTTACGAGGCTGTCAACAGTCGTCTATCTGACATTTTCCGCCTGGCTCCAATCTTAGGTAAGGCTTTTATTCTTCAGTTTTTTAATCTGTCTTGGTGTTACTGTCGACTTGCTTCTGCATGCTCTTTTGAACTTCTGTGTCGGGTGTTTCTCCTCTTCCTCTGTACTCTCCGCTCTCTTTCCCCTCGTCCTTGCCCCAGTGAGAACTGCATGCTGGCTGGAAGTGACCATGCACGCGGAGCTATAGTTTCTGTGTCTCATGGAGCAGTGGGTGAAAGGTGCAGACAGAGACAGAGGGCTGGCGGTGTGTGTGTCTGGAGCGCTCGGTCTGGTGGCTGCTGAAAAAAAGCCCGAGTAGCTATGTGAGAGTGAAAAAAATGACGGGCAGATTTAGTGCGCAGTGCTAACTCATGCCTGTAGATGGCGATATTATTCCCTTCTTTGACAAGTGTTTGGTGTGTCAGGTTGTCAAGTGAATGTGTTACAGTTTTGTTTAGGTTTCTGTTATCTGACTACAGTTACGTGCTTATGAAATACATATGACCATCTAATGCATCTTTTTCCTCTGTCATTTCTCCTTAATGAGCCTGGCCTTTCCTAAACTGGTGCGTCCATTTCTGCATATTGTGAGATATGTGGTGCCCCTCTGCATTCTTTAATAAATAATGTATTTTTTATTTGTTGTTTCACAATCATTGGTTTGAAAAGAGTTAAAAGCCTGAATAAAACAGTAAAGACATCAATCATTCAGGTATGAGTTGTAAATGACCGGTCAGCGTAGAATGGAAAATAGAGCTGCCCAACATATTGTAAATGTATCATTAATGTGATATCAATCACAATCTGACTAGTCTCACAATAACGCTATAATCTTCCATTCTATAGAATCATCCAAAATTATAATGCATCCTAATTAAAGGTCCTGGTTTAGACCTGACTCATTTCTATTTGTAGTCTTAGTTTAGACCTGTTTAATCCTGGTTTAGTCCTAGTTTAATCTTTGATAATGATTTACCTGCTTTGATGAGTGGAAGTTAGTCCAGAACGTTATATTTCTTTTTCCTATGTAAGAGCATTCAAAAATTGCAGAAAATATTGTTATTACATTCAAATAAAAGTTATTATATATCGCACATTTATCCGATTGTTCAGCCCTAATGGAAAATCAATTTTAATGATGCAGACGGTCCACTACTTGAGCCTAACACGTAGTCAGAAAACCTGGTAAAATGTTATTCTTATCCTTAATCTAGACCTAGTCTTCATGAAGGGACAGAAAACCCACCAGCAGCAAAAGATGTTGGTCATATGAGAAGGAAAAGTGTTGGCAGGTCAAAGTCTAGTTCTGTCTTCTGACTGGATTCACATCAGTGTATTGTATTGTCACATTTTTTTATTTATATACTTATATTTGCAAGGCCTGCTCTTTTCTCAAACCACAGCAGCCATACCTGTGCATAAGCTTTACACTTTGTATGACTTTATCTCCCACCCAAACTTAATTAATCAGACTGGGGCAAAGTGAGTTTTCCTGAGAGACATCTCAATGACACTGCAGAACTAATAAGGACTGAAGCTGGAGGCTGATCATCATAGAAGAATGAGAGAACAGGCAGAAGGCAGTAGACCTCAGGGTTAATCAGTAAATAGCAGGGTGGATGGAAACAGAACGCATGAGATCACTCGGGTTCTCAGACTGGTGGAATAAAGGAACACGATGATAGCAGAAGGACTGAGGCACACATGATTAGAGCTGTACGGGTTTGATCAGTCAGATATTACTGTACTTCCACAGAGGCTTTCTGAACTGAGCTGAAAGACAGGAGAAGACTGAAATGAAAAGCACTCCATGGATATGATATTTTCATTTTGGAACTATGCAAATGTTGTGAAAGTATCTTGGTAGGTAGGAGTGATATTTGAGAATAATTGGGCAAAAGCAATTTCATGTTTTCTTCTTATAGGTTTTTCTACACTTATATCCTTTTATGATTTATTTATGTGTGAACACAAAGTTCACAGGAGTCAGTGACACTCACAGAGTTCATAAGAGGACAGGGGCACACACACACAGAGGTTTGTATGACAAATACACACAAAGTTCACAAAAGACGGCACAAGAGTTCACAAGGTGTAAAAAATTAGTCAGAGCGCATGTGTGTTGACGTCACGACTACACCCTGTCCAGATGCTATAAAAGGAGGCTTGAGACTCTGGCAAACGGGTCTTGCTGATCTCTTTGATTCAGGGGTTGTATCAAAGTATGGACAATATGTAAGTATGGTCCTAATCTCAATCCGGGTTTAACGTTGAAGTAATGTACTTCTTTCTCTAAATAGCTGTCTCACTATTTAAACCCTCAGAAAAGACCAATCTTGGTTCTCAAGTTGAGGTTCTATAACTATGTTATATTGTAAGGTGTAAGATGTTATATTGTGAGAAAGGAAATACATTTTATATGTTAAGTTTTATAATGTAATTTTTGTTTAACCTTTTAATAAAGGCCTAGTTCCAAACTAGGATAAAGACATATTCACACTCCAGGTCATTCTTTAAACTCCTATCAGCCTCTCCCATCGGCACAGAGGTCTTTAAGACTCAGACTCACAAACAGGCAGGCCGTCCGAATCATCCACTGGACATCAGAATAACAGGGAAATTCGACCGCCGCACATAAGCCTAAGGTAAGACCTCTATTAAAATCCTCTATTAAAAGATGGGACTGTTGGAGGGATAGTTCTCATTAAAGGAGTCACACACACGGAGCTGTTTTAGGGTTAGAGCGGACTTTAACCAACCGACTTGCAATCGGGTCCGGCATCTGCCTACAGTGATCTGTCAGCCGCAGAAGTCATTAATGTGTAGAAGCGAGTACTGTTTAAGAATCTCATAAAAATAGGAAATAGCAGGGAGATAGTCCTGACAGAAGGGACGACCCCCGAAAATTGTAACTGACCGCTTGACCGTTAGTGACCTTCGCAACAACACCAATATGTATTTGTTTATTTGGGATGTAATAAAGTCAACTATTGAATATAAAAACACAAGCTCAAAATAAAGCATCATTTTAAGTTGAAAATAAATATCCTCAACCTTAGCTAAAATAAATAAATCAGTATATAAAAGGAGGCTAGCACTAATCCAAACTAGAACATTACAGACTAGTTCTAGTAATTATTAAACTGCTTGACCAAACAATATGTTTTTTTTATTGAGCAGAGTAATAGACAATGAGATGAATGAGAGCTTTTGGTGTTTGGTCTCCATAGAAACTTAATATTGTGCAAAAGCAGTTTATGAACTACATCTGGTCAAGTCAACAGTCGTCTATTTCAGGAGCTTGTCTGAGCGTGTCTCATGTTTGTCTGTGCGCCCGTAAGAATCACTGAGCCCTGGCTGGGGGAACAATGGGCGGCCATAATGATACCTTAATTCCATAATCGACCTCTTGTCTCGGGCATGAAGTCACTAATCTACAGTGACACCCGTGTAGGCCCGGCACAGATGCACAGATATTTAAGCCTGCTGCACCAACACCTGTTTCCAAAGGCACGTCCGCTCACAGGCGTCAGGCGCATGTTGTTATACATGCTGCATTCTTGCACGTGCCCTCGGAGCTCAAATGTTTCGGCCATACAAGCAGGGTGTCACAATGTACAATCTGAACAAAAAGCTCAGAAAATCGGAGGTTGTTCTTGCTGTGAGGTGACAATGCTAACCACTTTGGCACTGTGCCGCCAAGAACTTGCCTGGCTTCTATGTCTCGTATTTGCTATACATGATATAATATACACATTGAAAGAGACGTAAAAAAGTCATAAGGGCAAAATAAAACTAAAAACTGTAAATAAAGATAAATTTTAGATTGTTTTTGTGCATTTGCTGCTACACAGCTCATTTATCTACTATACTGAGATGTACCACTGTTCCTTGTTTCAGATTTGTGTTTTATTCCTCGTTCATCTATGAAATGCCTCATCACATTAAACACACATTAAATAATCATTTATAAGTGTTCTCTTGTCCACCTAGGCACTAAACATCAACAGTCCTACAGTACCATCTCTGTGTCAGCAATAAACCGTAACATATTTAAACAAGTTTAGCGCATTATGCAATATGCACACAACGACAAACTGTGGTTCATTTATCAGAGATTAGGTTATTATTGCATGAGACATTAAAACAATAAAAACAATCCATAAAGGCAGAGGAGTGGACTTTTAAAATCATCTAATATTAAGAAATATCTTTTTAATGAATATACATTCAGTTCTTTAAATAAAGCTGCTTTCATCTTTAATGCTGCTCTTATTAAACTATAAAACATGTGGATGTGCATGCACAGAGTGCAGCAGAGCTGCTGGGTTCATTTAGCTAATTATTTCAGTGCTCCACCCGGGGCAGAGGGTTGTTACCTCTGGGGCTGAGACCACTGAGTCAGAGCCCAGTGTTAGCTCCGCCCCCCCTCTCCACAAAGAAGAGCAACCACTTTGTAGTCATCCACAGCAGCTAATCCCTCTGAAGACAGGCAGATGAGGTCATTTAGGTGCAATGACCAGCTGAACCACTTTAAGATACCAGCTCTGTTCTTTGTTTTTGCTGCCTTTAATTATAGAAACAGTTGAGTACATACACTCTGAGGTCCAGGTGCTCCAACGCAGTTTACATTTTAAGCCTGTTTAAAATCCTAGTTTAGTAACTTCAAATTATTTTATCAATAGTGATAGTCAAACGTTTGTCAGTCCAACAGTCTATAGGGCAATATTTATTCTGCATAGTTATTACAAAGCACATACTACAGTATTTATTTTATTATTTTTTAATACAGTTTCTGTCTTATACACATCCGTTCAGTAAACAGGTTTAATTATAACTGGTAAAACATAACTTGACTTAACTTTAAACTTGGTTCAAGTCCTTTTGAAATCACTAATCTAAGTTTAAATTAAACTTTGTTGGTGCAATGGGACATGATACAAATAATTAATTTGACATTACATAACTGTTATTAACTATATTATTATAACTATATTATCATACACAATACTTTGAGCTAACGACCTGTGATTTCTTTTCAACACAGATGACTAGACTTTTGTTGATGCTCTTTCTGTCTGTTTTAAACCCCCCAGAAAGACTACAACACACTTGGCTTCTTTCTAATCAACAATTTGAGATGCATCAGATTTCATTCATTTCATTTATTCATTTTAAACATGTATAATGGAAGTAACAATTTCAAAACAATAGTCAAACGCAAAACTAAAAAAAAGAAAACTAAATTATTTAATAAGCCAGTTTACTTGTTTGAATAGGAGTGGGAAAAAGTACTAATTGAATCCCACCCCTCAGTCTGACCTTCAGCTGATAGAGATTGGACGACATGCCGACTGACTGAACCCACACATTGTTGCTAACCACTCCATTGTGCAACGCCTGAAAATAGAATTAATCCCAGAGTCTCATCTAATTCAAAGGTAATTTTACATCAACACTTCCTCAATGCCAACTGAGAGAGAATATTTACAAAAGTTGTTTTAATAGTGCCACACTTTTAAAGAAAATGCAGTAAGTGCCTTCTAATCGTATGCTGTCTTATCACCTCCAAATCCCTGTATAAGGTCAGTCGCTGAGCCAAAGGAAAATTGTAGTGGTATAAGCTCATCTTTATTCACCGGTTGCGCATCGTGGAATCTGTCATGATCTTACCCGTTTGATTCCTACCTTTAAGCTCAGATACAGCGTTCGAGGCAACGGTGCAAAGTGTTTGATTTTTACAGAACAATTTCCTCAGGTGGAGGTGGTTTCAGAAAAAGTGCACTTGAGCTCTGGATCGGCACTCTACATGTAATCAAAGCAAAAAGTCAAGAGCACACACAGAGATGGCTTGCTATGCAATTTGCCCCTTTTAAGATATTCAAAGTGCCAAAAAAACAGATGAGAAAATGGATGAGTAGAAAAGGACGCAGGAGAATCAGTTGAAGAGGCAGAGAAAGGAGTGGCAATAACAGGTGAAGGAAATGATTTGAAAGGAACACAACGGGTTTCAGGAACAGCGAGTGTTCATAAATTCTGTAATTTCAGAAATGGCCTGGGCTGCGTCTGTATTTCACATAGCACTTTGGAAGTGCCAGGGCCAAATAGTGTTGCAAGGATCTTCGGATCTGGGGCTAATACCGAATTTGTGTGTTGTGCCCTTCAGAGTGGATCACTGACTCGTAATGGGCAGAAAAGAAAAGCAGCCATTTGATCTAAACTGCTTTTTCTCTGCTCATATGAGCTCCTATGAGAAAATTGTTGTTTTCTGCTTTTGTTTTTAATCTGCTCTTCAGGAATATTGTACATTTTAAGGTCTCGCCTACTGCTACAAAGTGTCATGGATGCTCACAGTGTTAAGCAGCAGTGTTGAGCATACAGAGCGAAAACTCAGCGAGGCCTTTAGTGGACTAAAAGAAAGACTTCAAAAAAGATACATTCAAACATTAGAATCAAAAACAGGCTGCAGGATTTCTGGTGATCTTATTTATTCTACCACTCATTTGTAAAACTGTTGTGTCCATTTCACAAAAAACAAACAGGCAGCAACAGACAAGGAATAGACTCTGGTTATATTTGTGTGTTGTTTTGAAGAGCTTTATGGGTTATTTAGGGGCTTTAGGACACTATACAACAGTTATTTTATATCAGATGTGAAAGTAATCTCAACACTTGCCCTAAAAATCTGACACACAGATATTTGGTGTTGGCAGTCTTTGGATGGACAATTGTCTTTAGAAGAAAAAGTTAAAACAAAGGCATCTGGACGCAGGTTTCAAGGTGAAGACGTTTTATTCTTCATCTAGTATGAGCTTATAAATTCATCCCCCGTACCTAAGATCTCTTGTACCTAAGAACCTTCACAGACATGTTGCTACCAATTGTCTTGCTGCTCAAGCATTAAGATTAAAAAATCATGAGAAGATTTTATAACAGATTTAAAATGGTGGTTACTGTGACACGGTAAGCAAAAAAAAGAGGAAATATACGTTTATTCATCTTTATCCGCGTAGTTCTGTTTGGGGTTGCAGGTGACTGTAGCCTATCCTGAGCCTGGGTACACCTTGTACAATGGTCTGTTAGTTGCTTGGCCAATACTTAGACTTAGGATGTCTTTGGGTGGTGAGAGGAAGCTGGAATACCCAGTAACACGAGCAGCACATGCAGGACAGAGAGGCCAAATGTCCATTGCTGTGAGGCAGGAGTGCTACCCACTCCAAATCCACACAAATCAAGTTCTTGGTTGTATTGGGTTTAAGCTTTAATTATCAAGCTCAACCATCTAGTGATGATAAAAGGAATTACTTTTAAAAACCACTAGGTTTGGATCTAAACTCTGTACCAAAGATGTTTATTATTTGTATTGTATTCCAGAGAAAGAGCCCGAACAATGGCTTGCTATACCACTTTCATCCACTAGTTCTTATGGGTTTCTTTTCTTTGTTTTTTGAATATCTCAATGACTGTAATCACACACAGTATTTATTTGTTTCAAACTGATAGTATATGTCTGTGATGGTTCATTTTGAAAAAAATGTTAAAGCAAAAGCATGTGGACTTGGTTTTCAATGTGAAGATGTTTCGTGTCTTATAACATCAGGAGTCACACTGTCCTTTCACAGCAAACGACTATGAGACAGGAACAGCCTGGTCCATCAGGTTTGGTTTCAGGTTAAACTCCTCCCTCTAGAGATATAAGCTCAGCTCTCTTACAGTTGATCTCAGAATTGATCAAATCTTTTGGAATTAAAGGCGAAACATCTTCACCTTAAAAACTAAAAGTCCAGATGCTTTTACTTTAACCTTTTTTTTAAACTGTTAGTATTCTATCACAAGTAATTCACAGAAGTCACAAACTCCTTGGAGTTGGTGTGACGTGTCATATTAGAATGTGTAGAACAGGGGTGCACAAATTTTCTCCCTTGGAGGGCCAAAATTAAAATGTATTAATTGATTGTGTGCCAAACACAAAAATCTTTTGCATGTAATGAAAAGAAATACTCTTCCTCCCAGGTTTGTTTAAAATGCCTTTTGTCTCTGACCAGACAGATGTTTATGTTCTAACTAAGTAGCACTTTACTGAAAGCTGTTTAACCCAAACTTATACTGTTTGGCCCAGACCTTTCTGAAAATTAATCAAATTATAAATACTAGTTGTGGACTTATAAAGTGTGCAAATATGCGTACATACACAACTGTCTTAAACCTGTGTTTTCTTTTTTGCTGGATCAGTTTTGGCCCACATGACCCAATTTGGGCACTAGAAGATAGTGTTTAGTTTTGATGGCACTAATATTTCTAAATTGCTACAAAAAATTTAAATTAAGCCCAAGCACAATGACACACATGGACCTAAGCACCAATCATCTTCCTCATTTGGTGACTGGCAGGTGTGAAGGCCCGCCCCTTACTGCCTATGGTGGCTAATTGTATTTAGCCGGAGACTTGGAATTTATTGTAACCTAGAGCCTTACAGTAAACATTGCTGTACATCAGAGAGAGAGAGGGGTAGACAGGACAGCACAAGCACAATATTTTCATATAAATACATTAACTTTAGCAATATTTGTTACATTATAAATAATTGGAAGCATTTAGCATTAGCATTGTTTTTTGCATTTGCTTAAAATCAATTTCCAGTCTCTCTTTTAATAAACACTATTTTTATGCTTCAGTCCCTAGTTGAGTGATAAAACATTGTAGTATTTAGTGGACGCTTAAAATATATCACGTAGATAATTCTTAAGTGTTTGTGTAAAAGAGTTTGTTTGACATTATCCTGTCTTGTGTTGAGTAGTTTTATTTGACAAAGTGTTGCTGTAACTTTATATCCCAAATGTGATTGTATTTATTAGCCCACCAATCAAATATCACCACCAGCTGCCACTGCAAGCAACTATAACGCTTGACAATCTACTTCCTGGCTTGTTATAAATCGCTCCGCCCTGGCTGTAACATTGACTCTACATCACCCACTCACCAAAACATAAGCCCCCAGCTTCAACATATGCCTCTCTCTTTAATGCATGAAGACTTCTAATCACATCGTGTCCCCCTCCCTCTGACTACAGTCCAACTCACAGCTCTGTGTACATGTATACTCAAAGTGTGAAAACATCTGTAAGCGTGTCTTGGCTGTCAAACCCAGGCAGCTCTTCAAACCCCCCCGTGTCGATGCGCTCGGCTGAGAGGCTGTCAGCACCTCTCAAGCGCTGGCTGCAGAGGAAGTCACTCTCATTATGAACTGCCAATGTTTACAGATAAGAGCGTAGCACTATCTTAGTCCCCGCCTGGGATGGTTTTTTGTGTGTATGTGTGTGTATGATAGTCAGGCAGGGGATGCCGAGGAGTTGCAGAAGCTTGAAACCTAATTTATAGTACTGTATCTCCACAAGTGAGTCTGCTTTTTCTCTTAACTTTATTTTCCTGCCTTTATGTACTCAGTGTTGGTTGACTGAGCACACCTTTTTTTTAAGATTTTCTCCCAACTTTATGCCTATTCAGTCAAATGCATGTGCAGCTGGTTATAAACAGTTCTTTCAGTGTTTGCAGAGTTTGCCTTGTTTTGGGTACATTTTGTTGCTTTTACCTAAGTGATGCATCAGGCTAATTACTGGCAAAAGTTTAATAGTAAGGTTCAGCTGAGTGCCTAAAATTAGCTTAAAATTCTTTTTTATATACTGTTTTTTTATAGTTTTTCAGATGTTTGAAATAGTATTGGAAAATGGTTGATAATAGGGTTGGGCCGATGTAAATTTTTTCAGTCAATACCTTTATCCGATATTTATCTTGCTGTTTTGTTCGATCGCTGACATTGTCCAATGTCAATAACACCTTTTAAAATATTGACAGCCATTGCTTTAATCAATAATAAAAATATATATATACTGTATATATATATATTTTATATGCAATGTAGTTACATGTTATTACAATTTGTTGCATGGTGTGTTAAATTAAAATCTTTGATAATAAAGCCTAGATGATAGTTGCTCCCTATTACAATATACTTTATACTATACCTTATATTTAAATAGGATGCAGATTCTAGTTTAAACTTTAAAGCTCACAGTGAAAATTTCAGTGTATATTCTCATTTGTTCATTTTCACCTATCATTCATGCTCTGACCCATCCTGTTCCATCCACAGAAGACAGCTGTTAGTTAAAGACTCCCACATCCACCGCTGACAGCGTTGTCCCTGAGCCCGGTCTCATATGTAGGCCGATCAATACAACGCTGTGTTAGATTGGAAACTTGAGGCTGTGTCTACAAGAATCTATTGATTTCTCTTGTTTTCCCTCGTTCCAGCCTTCTTTTCCGCCCAAGCTCCTCCGTTAAGGCTCAGATCAAAGGATTTATCCTTCATCAAGGTTTAAGGTGTACAGTTCCAGACTGCGCTTGATTTTGTTTATCATAAAGAGCCTGTGTTACTGTGGTGTTAGCGCCACTGCCTCTGTTACTAGCCCCAGAGAGGCCCAATAATATTGGGGTGAGGCTGAGATGGCCAGCCCAGAACCTTCACTTTATGCTTTATTCTGCTGTAGCCCGAGTCAACTGTATAAAACAGTTGACTCGGGCTACTGAGTGGCTCTGACTGGCTCACCACGCACAAAGAAAATAATTTACCTAAAACGTGCTTTGGACAGTTGTCATGTTGGGATGTCCAAGAACGTCCCATGCGCAGCTTCCGTTTTGATTTTGTAGCTCACACACTCTCAAAACCGTTACTAACACTAATTACACACCGTTACTAACCGTTACTAACACTGATTACACACGAACAGATCTCAGGTGAGGATGGTTACCTTTAGTAGCCATTCAAACCTGTTTAACGTCAACCTGTGCATGTTAAAGTATGTAATCTTTTGATCAGGGTCAATTGGTTAGTTTTATGTTGTCATTATAATTTAAAAAGAGTAAACACAATTGTTTGACAATAAATGGTTTTACCCAACCATTAGCTTTAGACAAAAGAAAAGGGTTTGTGTTATTTTTGTGTTATTATTTATGGCCACATAAATCACAAATTCTGCCAGGGTATGTAAACTTATGAGCATATCTGCATATTTTAGTTTTTTGTTTCAGTTCTGTGTGGTTCAGTTTCTCAGTGGTTTAGTGTTGCTTTAGTCAGGGTTAGTCCAAGGTTGAGTCCTAATCTAGTCAAGTCCTTGAGATAGGTTATAGTTCAGTTGTGGTTTTGTCCTTATTTAGTTCTTGTTCAGTTTACTACTTAAATGGATGACAGACTATTGTTTTAAGCAATATGGACTTTGGGTTTAGAATCTAATGAATATTTCATTATTTATTTTAAAGGTTTTAGTGAGTCATTTCTGACTATCCTTTATGCTAAGATTACGCAGATGTTAAATATGAATGCATCAGTAACTGTTATGAAAGGCTTTAGATAATTCTGATTCAGTTGTAGTTGTCAGGTTACTATGTGAAATGTAATGTACTGTATTATGCAGAAGTTCAGATGAAATCAACATCATTTATGGCAAGGTCAACATTAAACCTCTGCATTTTCCATCATACCAACTGGAGAACTCTTTATTCTACATCTTCCTATCATGCTGCTAAGCTGGCCACTTAATTCAGCACGCTGTTTTGGAAATGACTCATCCAGCTGTGGGCCGCTGGCAACAACATGCTAACATCAGCCCATCAGCTTTGACCATCCCAATCTCTGACTGGCTCAACACGCGCAAAGAAAATCATTTACCTAAAGGTGACCAGATTGAGTCCCTGCGAGAGGCCTCTGATTGTCCGCAGAGTGGAGGGGTGATTCATCATAGTTAATAAACGCACTTGACAGGTGGAATCAACGGGAGCGTGTGCGTGCCAGGCCTGTCTCCCACCGCTGCGTCAGATGGAATGCAAATACGCTCATTTAGATGTTCACAGCTTCAGTGACTGAATGAGCTGGGGTTATTCAGAGATACCTGTGGACAATTTTGTATGCAGTTTTCCGAGGATTTTATGAAGTGTGTTAAAACCTGTTTAATGCAGTGTGAACTTGAAGAACATTTTTAAAGAATAGATGTTATTAATGCCATTGTAGACTGTGAGCCAGAAGACAGGCTATTGTAATGGCATGCATTGTTGTATGATCCTATTTTATTTTTTTCTTATACTGATGTCTAAAATGCTGTCAATTTTTGTGACTGTTATATTCAAGGGATGGGTGAGAGTTACAGTCTTACGGCTCATTTATCAATTTTAAATGCACTCTAAAGCTCATCTTTGTTTATTATTATTTTATTTTTATATTTTCATGACTTAGACCTCTTGAGTATTAAATAGTCTTATGCTAATTATTAACAATGAATAAAACAGAGACAAAAAAAATTAAATTATTTACTGCATTTTCTCTACTACTATTGGTTATAACTAAAGTTAAAACCACTCTCATGGCTCATTCACTAATCTAGGTTTTAATGATGATGAATAAAACAGAGAGAATAACTGAATTCACAAATAAAGACATGCCTCAACTGTATGTGTAAAGTTTTGTCTGTTTCTCCCCTATTGGTGACCCCATTGAACCGTATGCCAAATGTGGTAAATAACTTTATTGTAGTTCCAAATGAAAAGAGGACCATTTTGGTTGTGTGGTTAATAACTACACGTTATAATCACATTGTGACTTGTGTAAAGGGCTGGAGCGTGACTGAACAGCGGCAGGTGCGCAGAAGCCACAGCCTCGTGTTAAGCTGCTACTCTAAGCCTCAGCTGCACACAGTCAACTCGCTGGATTAACTCACCACGGATTCGCTCGTCGTCACTTTCACTTGTGCCATTGTGACTTAATAGAATTTCAGACTTGACCGTGGCGTAGCAAACCGGACTGGGATATACTGTTACATCCTGCTGTGGAAGTAGAATTGTAAACCTTGGCCTCTTCGAATTACTAAAATTCCACTGTCATATTCTATGTGACTGTTTCATTTTGCTGAAAATGTAATTGTTTTATAGATTCTTAAGAAGAGAGTTTACTTGCGACAAAGGCAATGGACCTTTGGCAGAGAGCAAATGATTGTTCTTTTTAGAGATCAAACTTAAGACTATTGTGTCAATAAGATGTTTGTGTCCAATTGGTGACTCTGGAACCTTAGTCTAATCCATAAAAATTTGCACACTCACTTTTATGAGGTCTTTCTGTTTATAAACTGGTGAGAATTTATTTAAAATGTAAAACCTAAACCCAAGTAGCTATACCTTAACAAGATGCTCCATTGTATCCATACAAGTGCATTTACAGAGCTTTATTCTGGCATTCTTTAATAAGATTACTTTACATGGCAGCTTTATTCCTGTGTGATTTTTGATTCTCAAACTCACAATAATTCATGTTATACTGCTAAGTGTCTGCATCTCAACCAGCTGTCACTCAGCCAAAAGGTGTGGCATGTTACTCTGCAAACTGTTTCTCTCGGCTCTTTTGGTACGAGTGTTGGAACAATTACTAAGAGATTAAAAACTATAAAACCAATGTAAAATTTTTCTGTTTAATTCCACTCAGAAAAAAGTATAAGTACAGCGCTGGTACACAACCAGTTAACATAATGTCAGCCTACGAGTTGTGTTGATGGACAACTTGATACCTTACAAGTCATAACCTTTGGCCACACCTCACGCAGGAGGGGGCACTTCCTGCCCCAGTATCAGTAGTTTTCCACTATGTGTGTAGCCAGTGGTGACCAATTGGCTCTAACTGGTTTCAACAGATGAGGTATTTAGTGTCCTAAACTAGGGTGCAGTGTATCATGCAAAGTGTGCAAATAACATACAGAAAAGTTATAAGAGTGCGTGTTATTATAAAACACTAACAGCCTGTACTGACAGTTTTGGGCGTGTTTGAACTGTTTTACCGTTACTAACTTAAACAACGTGGTCTGCTCTAAATGGATAATTTCCGATAATTTACAGAGGATAAATCCAATCACTGAGTATTCATTTAAAGTACCTGCCTTTCGTAAAGACTTTCTATGGAAGCCCTCCCAGATGGTACTGTGTCACAGACAAAGACTATTTGGCGAGCCAGGTTACACAAAATACATACCCCTCTACAGACCCTCTGTGTGACCCCTCTACAGACTCTCTGCGTGACCCCTCTACAGACCCTCTGCGCGACCCCTCTACAGACCCTCTGCGTGACCCCTCTACAGACTCTCTGCGTGACCCCTCTACAGACCCTCTGCGTGACCCCTCTACAGACCCTCTGCGTGACCCCTCTACTGACCCTCTGCGTGACCCCTCTACAGACCCTCTACGTGACCCCTCTACAGACCCTCTGCGTGACTCCTCTACTGACCCTCTGCGTGACCCCTCTACAGACTCTCTGCGTGACCCCTCTACAGACCCTCTGCGTGACCCCTCTACTGACCCTCTGCGTGACCCCTCTACAGACTCTCTGCGTGACCCCTCTACAGACCCTCTGCGTGACTCCTCTACAGACTCTCTGCGTGACCCCTCTACTGACCCTCTGCGTGACCCCTCTACAGACCCTCTGCATGACCCCTCTACAGACTCTCTGCGTGACCCCTCTACTGACCCTCTGCGTAACCCCTCTACAGACTCTCTGCGTGACCCCTCTACTGACCCTCTGTGTGACCCCTCTACTGACCCTCTGCGTGACCCCTCTACTGACCCTCTGTGTGACCCCTCTACAGACCCTCTGCGTGACCCCTCTACAGACCCTCTGCGTGACCCCTCTACAGGCTCTCTGTGTGACCTCTCTACAGACCCTCTGTGTGACCCCTCTACAGACCCTCTGTGTGACCCCTCTACAGACTCTCTGTGTTTGCGGCAAGCAGTAATCTCCAGGACAGGAAAGTTCCAGTGAAGGTTTGTGTCCAGCTGAGGGTACTGTGTCAGTGAGATATGCGTGATTCTACTGATCTCATGTCTAAGAACCATCAAAATGATTTTCAGAATATATATTTATGGGCTAAAGGTTTTGTGGTGCCCCTTTAAAGATAGACAAACCACAAAATTAACCAGGTTGTTCATTGTCATTGTACAACTGTTGCAGATCCTCAAAGTACTCTAGGAGCTGTTTTTGTTCTAGAGAATAGTTTTAGAAACACCTTGTAGAGTCTGTTTAAACTGCAACGCTTTGCACTGAAAGCACTGAAAAAAAACTATAGGATCGTCTTAATCCAAGAAAAATGCTCACTTGGCTGTTTTCGTGTGGTACCCAATGCATCATTGTGTAAACAGAAATGACAACTTCCGGAGAGAAATATCAAAGTCCCAGCTGGTCCCAGGGAGCTACTGACTGCTGGCATTGACACCACATAACGGCAAAATACTGTGTAGTTAAAAAGATTTCTGGAATGGACCTACACTATTGCTTGCAATCATGAGAGTACTATTTGAACGCAGGTTCTTTTGAATAAAATATAGGGCAGCATTTGCATTTTGATGCCTCTTAAAGGTCCCAGTCTTACCTTAGTCTTGAATAACAAAAACTGGTAATGAACATGCAGTGGACATTATCTTGGTCTCAGTATTCTTTAGTCTCAGTCATGAGTTGGTCTCCTGACAACAAAACTATCTGCTTCTGCTTCTAATTGTAAATCTGACTGGAGTGTCTTCATTCTGTTTAGTGTTTTTTCAAAGCCCACTCTGTCAATTGGAGTTTACCCATAGCCTGCTGTGATCATGTTTGTCCACAGCCTCAGCCACAGTGCGTCTGATTAAAGCTGTGTCTAACTAACAATTGCTCTGGAGAATAATAACTTCAACCCTCCTCTCACCCCTCTCCCATTGTGCCTTCCCTTTTGATCACAGAACAGCAGCATCCCTGAAAAGCAAACACGATCCAAAGACCGAGACGACATGCACCCACCCGCTGGCACCTCAAAACACACATCCACTCTCAAAGAGCGCCCAGCTGAGCCCTTGTTCTGTGCCAGTCTTGCCTCTCAGAGATGTTAAATGAGGGCATTGATACATAAATTTGCATGTGTTTCATCTACAAGCATCCTCTTAACTCAAAATCTATAACAGCGTGCCCCCAATTTGCTTCAGATGCTATTCTGGGCTTGTTTCATTAGACGGTATAGTGTCTCTGTCTTATTGATGGTGTGTGAGGGCTTACAGAGTGTATACTAAAGAGCCAACAAAGTCCTGGAAATTCTGCGCTACCACCAGGATTGCAAATTAAAAAAAGTATTAAAAAAGAATTCCCATAGCATTACCTGCCCTGTCTCAGATGTTACTGTGGAACAGACTATGCACTGTGGAGCAGTTCTATCTGGCAGATTCAAGTTAATGGTGTTAACCATTAAGGTCTAGACTAAGAGCACCTGTCTAAGCTAAAACAAAGGCAAAGACATTTCAGCCTTGGTGATGGAGGAACTCTTCACAGGGTGTCCTGATCAGAACAAATTGTTCTAACACAATTAAAGATGCAACAACTTAATAAACAAGTTCTAATTAAGGACACTATAGACTACTGTTTAAGAAATTTAATTAAATCTAAAATTCCCAACAATACGGTTAAAACTAGGGCTGCAACTAGTGCGGCAGCTATCAATTATTTTAGTAATCAAGTAATCCATTGTATATTGGTTTGATTAATTAAGTATTTGGATATATAGCATAACTGCATATTTTTTTAAAGACAGCCAAAATGTTCAAATAAACAGATATAACACAGATATAATCAAGCATGTATTTATTCTTGATTGCACATCCCTCAGCATTATAATAACACTTCCATTTCTCATTATACTGTACATTTTAAATACAAAAAATTTAATAGCTGAGACTAAAAAGCTATTAAATAAGAAAATACATAAACATAAATGCTGTCTTATAGAGTATGACTGAAATTTGCCTTTGTATGTTTCAATGCATTGCAAATGACTTACAAGAAAAATAATGTCAGTCTACTGTCCTCGTAATATGTATTGAATATATTTTGAAAGCCAGCTAAACTCCTTCTTGACATCAAGACTCTGGAGACAGTTGTACACAGGTTTATTGATGTTGAAGGAAAAGGTGAAACTAAAACAAAAGACATAATACACAATAAATTCTATGTCTGCTTTTAACATGTACAAACACAATACACAGTGTAAAATAAAAGTAACGAGTCTCCATCATAAGTTGTTAATCTATTGTTATTACACTAACACGAAATTAAATATCTTGTAATTTATGTATTTTTAAACAATTTCATTTGAACTTTCAATGGTGCACAGCAGTGTATTGTCAAAAATAATAATGTCATAGCATGGATATGAACCATTTTCTCTAAATAATAAATAAAAATGTGCAAATAAAGATACTGAAACAAACAAATCGACAATGCTACCAAAGACATAAGATGTATGCAAATGTAACTGGATTAACTTCATTGAAAAACCAGAGCCAATCTTTCTCCCACTTTCTGGTTTTGAGAGTCACTTGACCTCATGACACTAACTCTATTCTTAAAGAAGCCACAACGCAACATGCATGAACAGAAAAGTAATGTGAAAAACATTATCCCCAAACAAAAATAATAAAAACACAAAAGTCAGGCTCAGCCTAAAGCATGGCACTAAATACACGATTAAAGTAAAATAAATAAAGGTTAATTCAAAAGCTGCCTTTTAATGTTAGCAGTGCATTTTAGTAATGTGCATGTGACTCAAAACACAGCATTTGCATATATTTTTTTAAAATAGCGCTTTTCCACCTACTGTAGTAGGCACTCTACGCGCTTTACATTAAGCTATTCACCAGTGTTACAGAACTTCACTGGAGGTAATGTAGGTTAAGTGTCTTGCCCAAGGACACAACGACAGTATGTGGGGGAGAGCGGGATGATGTGATGTTTTGGGAAACCAGCCACCCGCCGCTCTACCCACTGAGCTATACTGCCTCCCATATAACAATTGAATAGTTGTCTGAACAGTTCACCGATTGCCGTGAGAAACAGAGTGAAGCTACATTAGCCTGACGGCGCTAACACAAAGCTAATAAACAAATAAGCCAAGTCCTTCTTGGACACTGTTATTCTTGCGCTAATATTGAAACGACAGTTACTGGAACATGTGAGTTTAAATAAGTTCAAACAGCTGCAGACAGTACGAAGCTTCAGCACACTATAAATGTTTGCACAACACGGCGCTTGGACTTGACACTAGGCTCCCTGGAGGATCAGGTACAGCTCGGAGGGATTTTGCACATGGATACAATCGGTGCATGCCGCGGACTGTAATGGATGTCTCAAAGTGGTTTTAGCTGCCACAGGCATGGATGGACGTGCCCGCCTGAATCATCGAGGCAACATAACATGTGGGCCGCAGTGGCTCAGTGGTAGAGTCCTACAACCAGAAAGTTGGCAGTTTGATTCTCGCTTTCCCCACAGTTACTGCCCCAGGGCAGCTGTGGTTACAGATTTAGCTTTCTACCACCAGTGTGTGACTGTAGAGTGAATGAATGATTGTTATGTAAAGTGTCTTTGTGTCCCTGGAAAAGCACTATATAAAATTGATATAATAATAATTTTTAAAAAATCTAATTTTTCTAATTAAATTATTCTATTTATTTGATAAATTGTTTCAGCCCTGGCTTCAACTAACAATTATTATTTCCATATTATCCATTATAATTGATTAATCTGACAATTTTTTTGATTAATTTATTAATACTTGGATTGGTAAGTGTGTGAAAAGGCGTGAGGACATGGTGGACTAACAAAGACAAGTGGTCAAAAACTTGAGAAACTGTATGCCACAGAACTTGTGGATAGCGGCATAAGCACAAAAACACATCTCTTTTACTGTTTCTGTCGATTTACTTTCTAATAAAACCCTCTTCTTCTGCACATGGCAGGTTTCAAAGTTTATGAAAACCCTAAATAGCAATAAATCAACTGTTAAATTAGTTGACGATTATTTTAATATTGATTAAAATTTATTAATCCGAGTAGTTGTCGCAGCTCTAGTTAGAACCATATTAATGATCTTGTTTGGTTGGATCACAGTGGACTATATTTAAAAAAAAATCTTAATGCGTTAAAAGTGTTAATGTTAATGCGTTAAAAGTGTTACAGAGAATGTTTTTGACGATTGAGAAACTAGCAAATGTTAGTGAGTTTTTGAAATGAGCGAACACCTCCCAAATCTCATGTACTAAATTGGGAGTTTGGAAAACATGCAGTTTGGTAATGCTACGAGTAATATTGGGAGTTTAAGTCGCTGGACAGTACTTCCACTATTATTTATGACATTACCAAACTGCCTGATGCTTTACTGTTTCAGAATACAGAATACTCCCGAAAATCTAATATTATCACCAAAAAATGAACAAAAGTTACCTGTCCAGCAGAAATCTGCAAACGTAGACCTTTTTTTCCTCTTCTCATATTTCTTAAAAGCAGTGCTAACAAGTCGCTTGTGCATCTCTTTTTGCTTTTTACTGTCCGGCACAGAGAGCAGCGTAAGTGATCCCTTACAATTAGACATAAACATAGTTTGGATTAAATAAAAGTATAAACACATTTTATCTCCTGTATAATACAGTAACACTTTACATTACAAAACCATTGATTGTTTTGATTTTTGCTTCTCATATTTCTATTATTTGTGGGAAAACTTGAAACACAATTTTAAATAGGTAATAAATGTAAATTATGTATAGCTTTTTATACATTTTATTTTTGTTCAATTAGCATGTTTTTGTGTTTTACTTCAATACCAAAATTGGTACTGAGAACTGTGGATTTTCACTGTTATTGGTATTAAATACTGAAATTTTGGTACCTTGACAACACTAACCTTTAGAATAAAACAATAAAAAGTTTTCATGGATTGCTTTTTAGTTGTAAAGTTCTACCTTTTGTCTGATCTGGTTATGTTCTAATTCTTTATAATTTTTGAATGAATGAAATATTGCAGTTCGCACAGGTATTTCTAAAGTAAACTAATCCCATCTGTAACACTTATAATACCACAATATTTTGGTTTGTGTTTTCCCGTGGACAAACATTACTGGGTAAACATGATGAACATAATGAGATACATTCTAATTAAACCCATTACATGTTAAAATGCAAATAAAGCTCTTCTGACCTGATTCAAGTTGACTTTAATGCAGTGTTTTACTTTCCTTCTTACAATCTCTACAATCATGCATAAAATTTATATTTTACGCAAGAGTGAGTTGCAGTACATACATGCATTTGAGAATATGTGGCTACTTGTGAAGGTTTTTGGAATTGAATTTCTTTGTACTCATTCATTTTGGATGCACAATGTCAGTGTTGAGCTGTACTTTTGAATAAAGAGTAAGACACCGACTTCAAATGAACAAGTGTTGTCTACTGCAGACTAGAAGTATACTCCCTGATTGAGTATTCAAAAAGCAGGAATTGCACAGTAGTATGCCAAAATATGATACAAGATTATGAGTCATATTCAAATGTACAATTTTATTTGTTTTACAGGAGAATATGTTATTGACTCTTACCTTCTGAGCTTTACTTACCTTGCACAGCTGCTGGATTGTCAGGTGATTTGTGATTTCACAAACTCACAAAAATCCATCTTGTACTGCTCCAAGCTAAGCATCTGCACTCGCACCACTGATGGTTTGATTAATGATGTGGCTGCACTCACAGGCATGGGTGTGTTTTAGGGTTGGCGATGTAGCGATGTAAACAACATGGCATTGCTCTGATTAGGTAAAGCTGATGTTAATCGTAAGTGTGTTATGTATTCACAAGGCAGTTATTCATATAAAGTACGCGTTCTTTATACAACGCTTTGTGAACCCTCCCAGATGGTTTTTGGTTTGTACAGAACTTTGGTAACCGGTTGTGCTATGGAAATTAATTTAACATGAAACACAGACCATCTGGCAAGTCAAGTTACAGTTTTATTAAACAGAACAATATTGTTTAGGTGGATTTCTCAAAAAATGTGTGTTCAAATGAAACCAGGATTATTTCTGACTGGTTTAGGGGGTTATCTACAAATTAATGTGAGGGGGAAAAATGTGATGGGAATCAATGGAAACTAGTTTTACAAACTAACCACAGCTGTATGAGTCCACTGTTATTCACTGTTATTGGTCAGACTCAACTCCGACTCACTGTCTCTCCTCTGCTCCCACCTTTGCTTACCTGAAGATATTTACCTTAACCCATGTCACTCTTTACCTTTTAGGTCAGTTATCTGAATGCTCTCTTTTCCAAATGCCCTTTTCCGACTCATGTTTAACCTTTCTCCTTTGACCTGTGAGTGGACCTATTCTCTATCGCTTGACCTCCCTGTGACCTTTGTGACCCTTGGTGATGCTGATGCTTGCTGGTGGTCCTGAACACACCCGCGTCTCTTACAGAGGGAGGGGAGCAGTCTGGGAGCAGCTCGGTCACCTCGGCCTCGGGCAGGGGGGGCCCCCAGAGCAGAGGGAGCCCCTCCTCCACTGACCTCCAGGACCCCAGTAGAAACAGGAGAGCTCACCCCAATTGGGCCATACTGGGTAAAAAAATGCAACGCAGCTGTGTTTGATAAATGCATGATCACCGCACAGTTTGTGGCTTACCCATATCTACACTTCTTGTAGCAAAGTGCATTCTTTAAGGATGAAAAAATATACATTTAATGATGCTGTTTATTGTGAAATTTGGGCAGCCATTTCATAGAGAATAAGTCATAGATGAGTAATGCTCACAGTTTGCCAGAAGGCAATGCAGTTTTGAGTTTGAGAAGTTCGAGTAGTTTGTCTTTACACTATTACAAGTTGTTTTATATCATCAAAGTCCTATAACCAGGCTCCAAACACAAAATTTACTTTAGCAGTTTATTAGACATTAGAGATCCTCTAATGTGCCTTCTAACGTCAAGCCTGTAGCCTTCAACTTGGCTAAATGTTTTAAGTCACTTATCTGACTGAGTCTACAAATAACAAGCAGGAGATACACTGCATTCAGTAAGCACCTCCACTTTCTTCATCCATTACCTGGAGCAAGTTGGTTTTAATCACTCACAAAGGATTTAATCACATGCTCAAATTTGCTGATTGGCAAAGGTACAGCTCTTTGCGCCCCGGGTTTTACTTGAAGAAACCAATTTATGACGAGCCTCAGGTCACTGGTTTGTAAAAAGTCTACACACATACATATATACTCGCATGATAAATAATATCATTATAAAGTGTAAAGGGCAGCCTAAAGTTTCTATAGCCGTTATATAAGCTGTCTGATATGGGTATGGAATCCCTTCCTTTCACAGGAAGTTTGAATCTTGTCTAACCAATTGAAACTATCTAGATGGGATGGGCTTTTTAAAAAATGTTTGTTTCCTCGATTGGTTGTTGGTTGATGCCCAAATGCAATAAATACATTTACATAATCACACTATGACTCATTCACAAACATACGGTGATACAAATAATTTGATTGATAGGTTGTTTGTAACACTTTTTGTTCCTAATTAAAAAAAAATCTTTTTAGATATAGCCTCCTCGTGGTAGTTAGCTATGTGAGTCCTACAGGGATCATGTTACGGAGGTGTTGGTCGCCTGGCCTGTCTGTGGTCCATCTGTCGGTCTGCTCACTCAGCTGTGTCAGGGACGATGGACATGTCCTTCACAGTAGCTCTACAGCAGCAGATGTGCTCAGCGAAGAAAACCCCAGAGAAGAGCCTGTAAAGGAATGAGAGAGAAGAGAGGGGAGAAGTGAGAGAGCAAAGATATGTCAGATTCTGATATCCCCACTGTGCCGTTTTGGCTCATAAATTTCCATTTTAGAGGGCGGTCAATGTCTATGACTGCAGCATTAGGTTTACAGCCAAAAACAGCTTATTGGAGAGTGAGTGCAGGAGAAATACTTTACGCTGTAGTCTGCTTACACCTGCTCTGTGTTCCTATAAAAAGTGTAGTATAAAATTGTAGTATCAAATTTATGACACTGAACCATGTAATGGCTCAAAGAAATATCTAACTAACTATGGTAGATTATTATATTTAATAAAAGTCAAACCTGAACCTTTAACAAAGTAGGAGGAGGATACAAGCAGCAAAACAGCCTTCAACTTTCAACCATGTTCATCAGTTCCTACAATAATCTAGTTTTGAACATAAAGCCCCTCCTCACATATGTTTATAAACATTGAAGTGACAAGGGATAATTTTAACTAATCTATGTGTGTAATTAACACCGCAATTCTATTTCAGGGGATGTAAGAGCGGCCTGAGTAGACTCCGTATTTTGAGATAAAACATTACAATTAATGTGATTTTACAGTTTTTCTGAAATGCTTTGAAACAGTTTACCATTTCTCTAAACTAAAAATACATTCTTCACAACAGTTCAAAACGTCACCATGTTTGCCAATGGAAATTTATTAGCCTAAACATTATATTTCTGTTTCAAGCGCTATTTTGGTGTCTTGTCAGAGACACCAAAATGTGAAACTGCTTTGTCACCTTCACTTTTATGTCAACTTCTTCCACTTATCCGGAGCCGGGTCACAGGGTCAGCAGTCTAAGGGGAGATGCCAAGAAACTCCCCAGACACTTCCTACAACTCTTCCGGGGGAAAATTAAGGTGTTCGCAGGCCAGCCAAAAGATTTAGTCCCTCCAGTGTCCTAGGTCTTCGCCGGGACCTCCTTTCATTGGGACATGCCCAGAACACCTCCCTGGGGGAGATCCAGGAGGCATCCGGGAGGTTTCTGGAACAGATGCCCCAGCTGTATTTATCTGTCAATCTCCCGTTTCATCCTTCCGTTTCTCGTGAACCAGAGCCTGAGATGAGTTTCACTTGAGGCAAGAACTCTCACCTAATGAGGCCTCATTTATAAAGCGTGCATATGATTGCAAATGCTCAGCTGAAACTGATTTATAAAAGTCCAACTAGACATGAAACTGTGCATAGCCCAACACCAGCTCTGACCCACCCAGACGCACATTCTAGAGACTTGAAAGGCACAAAGGCGACCCACACAGATGTGATTAACTGAAGCACGTTTGAAAAATGACAGCTTGATGTTACATTAGACTTTCTTTCAAAAACATATGAATTTTATTTAGGTATAATCACTAAGCAAAAGTGTTGTTTTGAATGGAAAGTATGCTGTTTCTTTTTTCAGAATTTGGCTCAATATTTATCAAAGTAAAGCGTTTTGTTTTGCGTGCACGAGCGCTGAAGCCCCTCAATGAAGCCGTGCACATTTGCTGGAACCAGTGCATTTTTCCATGTTCCTTTTAAATCTATTTTTCTGTCATTATAGTAATAATTTAACGCTCACAAAGAACCAGATCTGGAGATTGATATGCATTCTATAAATACACAATGGTATTTATTTTCTACCTCAAACGTGTCAAGGCATGTCGGACCATAAATGCGTGATGATTGCTTGCTAACATCACATTACTTAAGGGGAAAGAACATTTAAAAGTGACAGAAGCTAACACGCGCAGAAGTAAATGCACACTTTGCTGTGAGTGTTGCTGAAGGCTGGTTACATCATAGAGAGATGTGAGCCTGAATCACGTTGACTTCTGAGCTGTGAAATTTATGGGTCAACAAGCATCACCCACAGCGCTATTGGATTCTTACATGGAGGACCAGCAATACTGATACTGATAACTGCATTATGGTAAATCACAAAAGCTAAAATATGAAATGCCAGTCTTCTTAAACTGGTGGTCATTGGCATGCACAGTACCAAATGTGTAATTAACACACAAGATGAGTTTAAGGACACTTTCATATTGGCTTAATGTTGGTGGTGTCAGTCCAGACCAAAATGAGCAATGGTTCTTTTTTAATATCTAATTCTACAGCTCATCTTGTCAGGGGTCACGAGCGGCAGGAGCCTTTCCCTGCTGCTGTGTTTAACCTGGACAGTGGCCAGTTGTATCACAGATGCTAACTTATGGAGACATATTAAAAAACTCAGGAAAGCGAATGTAAAAGTAAATAAATCATGCTTAAGCTTTTTTTTTTTTTTTAGCAGCTTTGGGCTTAAGGGTGGAGTACAGCTGCGTAAGGGCTGAATGAGAGTTATTGAACTTAATGGAAGTCGTGGTCAATTGGTGAGGTTCCAGACCCACTGTGATAGAGAACAGGTCCACTGCATTGCTAAGTGAGAACAAAGTTAAAGTGAAGGGTACCTCCGATAATACGAGCCATTAACATATGGCTACTGTGACGTCAGCCTCTTCTCCTCCATTGTTCAAACTCTGTGAACATATCACACAGACCCTTTAAGGACTTCTCTTTGACCATTGGATCAGATGGATGGGATAAAAGAGCATTGATTCTCTTTTTGTTTCAAAGCAAAGGAACAAGGGCAGCCACGTTACTGATTCAGCTCTTTATAACAAAGATGACTGTTTAAATATAATCCTTAATATATTCCAAATTGAGCATTATATTCAATATACCAACTAAAGGATAAATGTTATCCTTTTTTTGGTAAAATGTGGCCTTCAAATGAGCTAGTTCTCGTACCAAATCCTTAGGGATGGACTTTCATGTTGCTCAATGAGAAACTATACAACGTTTGATATAATACAAGGTTTTTGTTCTGATTAAGTATAAGGCCTAAATGTAGCTGCTGCTGTTGTCTGACTGTGCTGTGCTTGTATGTGTAACTGTAAATGTGCGTGTGTGTATCTTGAGGAATGCCGCTGTTGAGATTAATTAAAAACTTTTCTGACAGGAATATGGATGCCGCCCAGGGCTTAGCTGTAAATACCATTTCCCCTAAATTGTCAGTTAAAGGGATTCATCGTAGCAGGTAATAATTGTCTTTCAGGGGGCTTTAGTGAGGATTTAAAAAGCAAATGGGCTTTACGACTATCACAGGAACAGACAGGCATTTGTCGGTGATAAGACAGAAGAGTTTTCCTGAGCATTGCTCATTATTCATTTGTATCTTTTTGCAAAAACAAAAACCCATCTATCTAGTTGTACATTACAATACAAATACTCTTTAAGTGTTTGTAGACGTCATGAACTGCTTGCACTTTGGCCACTGAAAAATAGGGCAATAGCCACAACATATAAACAGCCTTAACAAGGTGATTTTAGCAGAAGGAATTTGACCAACGGCATGTGTGTGATGTCACTGATTAGGCAGAAAACATTAGCGAGAGGCTCCATACATATTTTTTTCCAATTTCTGTGAACAAGGTTTTACCTAACCTTGTGCTACAGCTCGATTCTTGTGAGATTTGTGAGTTTACAAACTTGCTAAAAATCAATTTCGACCTAGTAAATTATTAACGGGCTTAACAGGCTCGTTGTGTCCAATGAGGTGGCAGCACTAACAGTTCTGGCCCTGTGTTAGGTTTGAATGTGTAGAGACTGTTTTACCGTCACAAATGTAAACATTGCTCTGATTGCGGTTGCTTAATCCAATCACCAACCAGTTATTTATTTAAAGTATCTTCCCTTTTGCAAACACTTTCAACGGCAGCCCTCCCAGATGGTACTGTGGAGCAGTTCTATCTTGCAGAGTCGGGTTAGTCACACAAGAAAGACATGCTGGACACTTTCTGGATAACTTCGGCAAGAGAAGTTTACTAACCAACAATAGCCAACACTCAACACTGTGTAACTGCATTAACTATTCACGTCTGACTATGCTTCCGAAGGATTAGGATTATAAAGACCTGCACACACCAGTACAGAGCCAGTAAGTTAGGAGACCAAAATCTCTCCATCAAGCACTAATTTTACACAAGGTTTTTTGTAATGTCACTAGATGCTATAGTCATCACTTTAGAACTGATCATTTTCTATGCCTTAGATTAGATTAGTTACAGAAGTTTTTTTTTTTTAGAAATAGTATTTATAGTAATAAAGTTTTGTTAATGTTATCTGGAAACCCCTGGAGCTGCCATGCTATAGCTTTTTCTTGCTCCAATTGCTAAAGGTAGCCTTAGCCTTAGCCGTCAGTAAAAGTTAGTCTGATGGAATTTTACTATGTTAAACGTACATGTAACAACAGGTTTTGCAGCGCCTAAAGGGTCTAATTTAGTGTCTTTATCATGTGTTTGTGGAAATACCATTGCTTTTGTTGTTGGATCTTTTTAATAACATCACTTGAAAAAGGATCTATGAGGTGCACAGTGGCAGAGTGGTTAGCAATCCTGTCTCACAGGAAGAAAGTCATATGTTTGCTAGCGAATCAATGGTTGTCTGTCAGTTTCTGTCTCACTGTCAGCACTGTCCAGGGTGTATCCCTAAGGCCCTATCCTGCTGGGATAGGCACCAGTCACATGCAACCCCTAACGGAACTAGGCAGAGGGAGATGAATAAAAGGGTGTTTTTGGTCAGTTCTATTGGTGGGGTACATTTTAATCCTTTTTCTGTTTGAATCTTGTATTACCCTATCCATATAAATTCCATAAAGTGCAGAGTTTATTTTAGGGAGACTTTTCTTATGTTGAAAGTAAGCAAGCTCTTCTTTAAACAATCCTTCTTTGGGAACAAAGCAGTGATATTCTTACTTTTTCAATACCACCCAAAACGCAATGCTGTCATCTCAGCGGGCATCTCATTTGGCTGAGCAGTTATCTCAAAACAAGGGAGACACCCCTCCCATACCCAATGTCTGCAAAAGAAAAACTAAAGAAGACTTTGTTCTTCACAGAGGCTTACAACACTACGCCCAGAGCAGTTATCTTCTCTCTCATTCTTACAGACTTTGCACAACTCGAAATGCTGATGAATAATTAGCAAGCGCTCTGAGGTAAACACATACTTGCACAGTTTTCAATATTTGGAATTAGAATTTTTTCCAAGAAGCCATGCAAAATGCAAAGGTAATACAGTTGCATGAGCGTCATAGATAAAACAATAACGAAATGTGTGGAATATTTCACGTTTAACAGCTGCTGTAACGCGGCCGTCATTGAGCACCGCTCAAATGTGACGGCTGTATTGAAATATTAATGCTGCGTGTAGCAACAGCAGGCAGTGGGATAAGTCATAAAGCGATACACCGTTAGACAGTTTTGGCTTTGTTATTGCATAATTCATAAGAGAGACATATTTAATCCCACTGGGGAGGTACTAAAATGTGTAGAAGATATATCATTATGTTTTTAACGATATCTGACATTTACCATAGAGATTTTTTAAAATATTTTTTTCATATTATGATTCAACAAGAACTCTATGTAACAAACAATAAGAAATATTAGTAAGAGTTTAATGAGGGAAAAGTATAACAAGGTGAAGACTGTTCTATTGAAATTAAAGTTGCCAGAGTAAAAAAAAAAAAAAAAAATCAATGAGGTACTTAGCCATTTTATAGTAGACTTTGTTAATTTCATAGTTTTTCAACATAGTTTGAATTTTGAAGTTGTGATCACATAGATTTTGATTTAGCTTTGACTGTTTTATCTCGGACATTAAATGGTTTTACATGGGTTTAAAGTAAACTTAATTGGATTTTAATTTCATTTAAATTTTTTTACCAAAATTTTTTGGGGGGTTTAAATACAGTTTAACGTTTCAATACCAAATTTAGACAGGCTGTTAGTGGTTTAACTCAAACTTTAACTGGATTTAGACTGCTTACAGAATTCTGGTTCAACTCAAACTTTATTCAGTTTTAAATGCTTTCAAAGCTTACAACTGATGTGGTTTATCTCGAGCTTGAGCTGGTTTTAACCGGATTCAAAATTGTTAGAAGTAGATTTAGATTGGTTTTGAGTGGTTCATCTTAGACTTTAACCAAATTAAAGTGGTTTTAAAGCGGTTATAACCAGATTTTTGCATGTTTTGAGTGGTTTATTATGGCTTTTCACTTCAGTTCTGGACTAGGAATGGTTTTGCCTGAGTATTTTAATGTTATGTAATTTTGAAATAACAAAAACAGGATGATAAATGTATTATTATTATTATTTTTATTTGCACAGTAGCTGCATTCTTACAAGATACGTTTAGCAAATATTGTGGCTTTGGAAGTTATGTGTGTGTTTAAGGTTTGACAGTTAAAAGTCAATAAAAGTAGGCTATGCTAAGCTCAATTCTGAAACGTGCTGGCCTTCCAGTGAAATGAATCAAAAATTAGTGAGATGTGTCCATGTTTGCGAGTTTCAGTTAAAAGCCAAAGCAGGTAAGCTTACTCCAGCATAACATGCATTGCAGTCATTTAGACAAGTTGCCACAAAAGCATAAATCATAGTTTCGAAATCTTGCCTCAACCGAATTGGCGTCATTTATGCCTTTTGCCTTGATTAGAAAAGGGTGGACTCAACAATGGAGGTGATTTGAGTTCAAAATCAGGGAGTTGTTTGAGTTGTAAATCATTGTACTGTTACTAATGTAAACAACAGGGCGTTGGTCTGATAAAATAAAATCACCTAGTGATGGGAAGTTACTAACAGGTGGTTTATTAGTTTTATTTTATTTTATGGGTACAATATGTAGAAATGTAATCTAGTGTAATATCACAAAGAAATGATTTCTGTAAAATCACCAGTTACAGTTTTAGTTTTAGATGTTAGCATTTAAATAATACCATAAGAAGATTTTTTTCCCCTTAGTATTGTGTTACACTAGCAATATTTGTCTTTGTAATTTTTATGATAAAAAGTAAAAACAAGAGCTGCCATTTTTTTTGCATACATTTTGACAGATTGAACATAAATAACCAAAAACTCTTACCTTTGTGTCTAATCATAAAACAATATTTGCAAAATCACAGCCAACTAGTGGTATGGTGATGTTAAGGTATGTGTTCATCATGTGCTGTGCTGCTGTTCTGCGGTGGCTCGCTGCTTGTACTTCATCCATTATTCACTGCCTCACATTGACCCGGAGCAGAGGACTTATCACCGTTCAGCCAGAGGGAGGGAGAGGTGAAAGGGACGTAATGTTCGGTCGGACTGCAGACAGACTAATGTGCACTACACCTGTTAGAGTGAGTGATGTCCAGAACCTGGCGTCCACTTGTGTTGTTCACCACTGCTGCAGCGCTGACGTAGACACGGTCATTTCACTCTGTACTACATTTTAAAAGGTAAGGTTCCTTTAAATAGTCACAAACCTTACTTTGATGATTCTTATATTTCAAAATATCACCTTTATAATAGAATTTTGATATATATATAGAATTTTGATATATATATATATATATATATATATATATATATATTTTTTTTTCTTTTCTAAATATCTTACACCCTTAAGCTAAAGATGTATTGAAGCACCTTCTATTACGACATTCAATCTTTTTGGGTACGAGTCTCAGCTTAGCTCAGTATATGTCCAAGTGCTCAAAAAATGTAAAATGTAAAAATTTGATAAAGACTGGATCCCATAATAGTTTCCCTGCCCATTTGCTATACTTCTGTTTTTCCAAGTTTGGGACCCAAGGGCGTTTCCTAAAAGGGACATAACTTTGCCTCTCAAACTGTTTTACATTTTTCAATAGCATTTCATGTTAGTAGGGAAAGGTGATTGTTGGACCTGCAGTGCTTCTATGATGTGAACCCATAGCAGACATGGCTCTACAGGGATGCAAAAGGCTGGATTGCTCTCCAGTTTGACATTTTTACCCCTCACTTCAATGGACACAAAAAAACGTTGGGCTCATCTTTATAGGACTTCAAATTCAGTGGAAAATGTGTTGCCATTTAGAGCAATCCCAAAATCTGTCTCTGATCAACTGTCCTAAACTGAAGGACCAGGACACTGTAACTTTAACTTTGTAATCAAAGTGAAGGTCTATGTCACATTAATAAGTAACATTAATGGTTATTTAATTCAACGTGTAAAGCTGGGCATAGACAAAATTATCAGGCCGAGTTTCAGGTTTGGCGTGTGTCCTTGTTGTGCTATGTACGGGGTGTTGGCGATGAACTCCTCCTGACAAGCTCCAGACCAGCAGTAGGATGGTCGGATGAAATTGTGACATTTTGGTTGCAGCAAAACATTGGGTCGTAGAGTGTGAGCCCATAAATTGTGAGCTTTGGATTTCCTTGTATGCAATGTAGCTTAAGGTTCTATTTGAAACACTCGAACAGTGATTGCCGGTCTTCTCCCAGTCTTAGTCACAGATTCAGGAAGATGGCTAACAACCTTAAACCATAGACATATAAATATGATAAAACTGTCACAGCTGCATCCTCTTCAGTTGTAGGTGCTCCCTTTGTTCATTCTCATTTTGTCATTTTATTTAATAACTGGGCCTCTGCCAATGTAAGAAGAATTTGACCTTAACTTAAATACATAACCTTCCACAAAATTTGAATTTTTAATGCCCAAACACACTCAAAAAAAGCAATTTTTTGTGACCCATTGTCTGCTGGTCACACTCATAGACTCATAAGATAAAAACAGAAGGACGCGCTCCACTCACAGCTCCCTCTCTGTCATTCACTGAACTGAAAAGTAGACAGGGTTATTTCCTTCCCACTGCTCCCAGTATGCGGCGGCACTACAGAGCTGTGGGAGCTCACACTCTGATGAGACATCGCCGAGTAGTTTGGACTCAGAGCATTACCCTCCTGAGGACAAGCTGGAGCACTCGGAAAAGGAGAGAGTCATTTAGATCTTCTTTTCTTACCCAGTAAAAGCAATCTTTATTCCGAATTAGGAAAAGTACTTTTTTAGTTTTTTTACCGATTTTGGCTCGTTAAAAGTCTTCATTTGCAAATTTACTCACAGTGACGAATGAGCACTGAATGACTGATGGAGTTTTTTTTTTTACTTATCAAAAAACACACAAAGGCGGACACTTGTTGTGCTACTCTGCTGTTTGGCAAGATGAGCGTTTGTTTTGGGGGAAAATGAGGCAAATAATGTAAAATCCAGACTTTTGGACTCTGTATGATCAACTCTGTTGTCTGTATTTACCATGTGGAATAACTTCCCGCTAGGTTTTGGAACTCAAACCCAGCTCTCTGTTGACATGTGAATGTATTTAGTGGGCTGTGTTAAAGTCTGTGGTTCTGGAACATAAATTAAAATCATTTTTTATTTCTTATTCTGAGCATTTTGTCACTCAAGGCTTTTGTTTTATTCCCTTTGGTCAGAATCACAGGCAGAGTTTGTATCTTGTGGCTTTTTACTGTGGAGCTCTACAAGAACACACAGTATGTAGGTGTTGCAACAGGGTCGGAAAACCAGGCAATTTAGATCTGATTACACATGAGAACTCAGAAAACTGTAACATTCATTCATTTTCTACTGCTTCTGCTACATCCAGACTCATCACAGAAAGAGTCTGCTGTGGATGTTTGAGTTGGCCGGGGTTTGTACTCACAACCTTCTCATTATGAGGCAGGAGTGCTAACCACTGCAACAAAACAAGACCATATGTAGTAGAAGTGTATAGGATTTGGTGAATTGTGAACATTTCTTTCCTTTGTCTGTACAGCAGATCTGTAATTGCGCCATACTTTCTTTCCTATCTGCATATGCTTTACTTTAGACTTGTTTATTTAATTTGGAGAGAAATGCTGGTCACATTTGCTTAGGTTAATAAGCGGTGAGTGTTTATTTTCCTTGAGTAGGTGTACTGTGTAATTCAACCTGAGCTTCGATGCGGTGTGTGTTTATGTGTGCGGTGTGTACTCCTGACTTGTTTTGGAATTGCCCTACAGTGTAATTCACGGAAACTACAACTTATCGAGTTTTAGCTGGTTGGAGTCAGAGTTGGATTTACCGAGCAGCTCTGTGTGTGTGTGTGTGTGTTAGCGAGAGAAAGAAAGAGACAGACTGAACAAGCCAGCGAGCGTAGGCTGTGTGCTTAAACTTGAGAGATTTACATGCAAAGCGCCGCTGCTCCTGCATCTTAACTTGGGGAAGTGAAGGTTGAAATGTACTCAGTGCAAATGCGCTTACGAGCGCCGAGGAAACCAATTTCATTTACAAGAGGCAACTCAAAGTAATGTATTCCCACTCTCTGCACACTCCCTCTTAAGATGTTTGACTTGTTTTCCCCACTGGAGATTTACGGCCCAGGAAATACAGACCACAATATGATAAGTTCATTCAGCTGTGGCTGTTCGGCTGATTCATGGGCAGATATAGAATTAGCTGCATATGGGCGATGTGCAGCTGTGAAATTTAACAATAGAAGGAGAAAGCTTTCTGTTGATTCCCAGGTGTCAAAAAAGAAAATTCATTTATACATCTTGTGGATTTTACTGTCAATAGCTCAAATCAAAGGTAGATAAGGGTACTGAAATAGATATTTTTTTTATTGCTGTTAGAATAGACCTAAAGGCACCTAAAGTACACCTAAAGGCTCTGACCAACAGTTGAAAGCTTTGTGGAATTAATAGAAAGAGGACTATGAAGCATTTTACCCCTTTTTTTCTCTGTGGATCCAAAAAATGGGTTAGGGCTAGGGTTAGGGTTACAGGTTACAAACTGCAGGAAATTTAATCTTAACCTGCTCAAGGCAAATTATTCAAAAAAGTTGGGCCACTGTACAAACTTTGAATAAAAACAGAATGCAATAATGTGGAAGTTTCAAATTTCAATATTTTATTCAGAATACAACATACATAACATATAAAAGGTTGACACATTTCAAAATGTCATGCCAGATATTGGCTCATTTTGGAGAGCTACACATTCCAAAAAAGTTGGGACAGGTAGCAATAAGAGGATAGAAAAGTTAAAATGTACATATAAGGAACAGCTGGAAGACAATTTGCAACTTATAAGGTCAATTGGCAACATGCTTGGGTATAAAAAGAGCCTCTCAGAGTGTCAGTGTCCCTCAGAAATAAAGATGGATATTCCCCCAATGCTGCAGCAAAAAATAGTGGAGCAATACCAGAAAGAAGTTTCTCAGAGAAAATTTGCAAAGAGTTTGAAGTTATAATCATCTACAGTGCATAATATCATCCAAAGATTCAGAGAATCTGGAACAATCTCTGTGCGTAAGGGTCAAGGCCGGAAAATCATACTGGATGCCCGTGATCTTCGGGCCCACTGCATCACATACAGAAATGATAATGTAATGAAAATCACAACATAGGCTCAGGAATACTACCAGAAAACATTGTCGGTGAAGACAATCCACCGGGCGATTCACCGTTGCCAACTAAAATTCTATAGGTCAAAAAAGAAGCCTGGAGCTATTCTCTGGAGCTAAGGCTCATTTCAAATGGACTGTGGCAAAGTGGAAAACTGTTCTGTGTTCAGAAAAATCAAAATTTGAAGTTGTTTTTGGAAAACTGGGAAGCCAAGTCATCCGGACTAAAGAGGACAATGAAACTCAAGTTGTTGAAAGTGCTCAGTTCAGAAGCCTGCATCTCTGATGGTATGGGGTTACATGAGTGAGTGTGGCATGGGCAGCTTACACATCTGGAAAGGCACCATCCATCTTGAAAGGTATTTTCAAGTTCTAGAACAACATAATTATTTGGGTTATTATTGAAATCACAATTATTTTACATGATTACTCCGTTACTCATTGAAATATGGTGTGTTTATTGATCAAAGCAGTAAATATTCTTAGAAATGAATAATATGTTCACACGTATAAATAAATACCATAAAAAATAAATGTGGAAAACTAGTGTTGCCATGTGGTACAAACGGTCTCTGTGCACAGTCGGTGCACAGTCTCTGTAAATCTTCCACATAATGTGTTTTATATTGTGAGTACACTTCATTGATAACTTCAACTTGTTTCGGCAATGTGACGACCTGTTTAAAGGAAAGGGCCAACATCTAAACCGGGGAGGGGTCAGGAGGCTAACAGATAATCTCCTGCACTCCCTGAGACACCTAAATGTTTCTGGGCACCCTCTTGAACAAAGTATGACAAATGAAGAAAGTACTCCTGCCTCACCAACCAAGGATCCTCCTCTGACTGGACCACCATCAACACCTTCACCACTGAAATGGACTGCCCCAATAGGACCCTGGACCCCCCCAGTAACATCAACCCCTTCTGTGGACCTCACCATCTCTGTCCCATCCCCGGATTTTACCTATGGGATTTCCAGATCACCTGGAAATTTTGGTAAAATCTGTAATTAAGATGATACCCCTCACACCTAACTTGGCCTGGATGAGTTTAGGTATTGTCCACACATAAAACAAACACACAAAATTTTGATTGGATTCTCATTGTCTGTTGGGTGTCATCTTAGCCCCAAAGTCTGCCGCAACGGTGCATAACACTCTGTAGCCACAATAATCGGTCCATGTTCTCCACAGTGCTCTGTGCCTGAACACAGCATAGAGCACACCGACATTCTTCTTAAAAGAGCAATGAGGCGATCTTTTGACGTACAGTATAATCGCTAAAAATAGTCTGAGGAAAACGGCACACGCAGACAGCGCAGGAGGAGTTGACCGACCCCACAAGCTCATCGGAGCAGACCTGGGCTTTGGCACGTTCCTAGCGGTTCAAAAACATACCAGAGCTCCCCTTCCCGAAGCAAAGAGCAGTTAATGTTCCCAAACTACCATAATAGACCAGGAATAAGATCCAAACTATGTCCTCATTTTGTAAAGTAGTCATGGTCAGTGAGCCATGCGTTATCAACATAATGTTTCATTCAAGTGTGCTGGAAAACTTTAACTTTTGTGTTCTTTTTTTTTTTTTTTTTTATGATTTATTATTCAGTATTTTTGTTACAAAGTCAAAAAAAGTGTCCAGTGCCTTGTGGATCACAAATTGAAACATCCATGTGTAGCCTTTCGGGTCATGGCAACACGTTATATTATTGATCACACAATAGGCTAATTTGTCTCTGCTAATTTTGAACAGTGTTTATTCATTATGCTGGTGATTACACATCAGTCAGTATTTATTAATGATCAATAGATAATAATATATAAATAAAAACAAGTTTATGGCAAAATGAAAAGGGTCTGAAATACATTGGTTGCGGCTCCCAACAGATGCACATTTTATATTTTTGGCTCTTTGGCTCCAAAAGGTTGCCAACCCTTGTCACAGCTCAAGGTTGAGTTACAGGCTTGATATTTTGGGACTTGTGAGCAATGTCTCAGACCAGACTTCTGTTAGCCATCAATGACAGATTTTTGTGGCAGTATAGTCGCTTTTGTGACTTAAAGCTGCACTGCGTAACTTTTAGCTACTAGGGTTGCAGATCCCTCTACAGACTACAGTCCTTGTTAGTTTTCAAGAGGAGAGGAGTTTAAAACTATCCAAAACTGGCAAGTTTGGAAGAAAATAACATGTCTTGTTCATTTTGTACAAATAAATCTCTGCTAGGGTCCAGTGTATCGGCCTATTTCTGCTCTCTCTGTTTGAGCTGCTGCACATGTCTCTCATCCTGGTGGCATGAAATTATATATTATTTAAATCAGAGTTAATTATATTATTTTCTATTTTTATTGAAACAATGTAAAGTGTTCTACGATCATTTACAGTCTCTTCTTGGTTATAGATTTGGCTCTTACAGAGAATCTCTCCTTCTTTCCCCTCAAGGGCTTGTTATGTGGGGCTCCCTTTAACATCGCTTGCTTAGGGCCCGCGACTTGCTAACAATAGTGCTAGCTTCTTGTTGGTATTCACTTTAAGTAAGTAAGTAAGTAAGTAAGTAAGTAAGTAATTTTTTTTATACAGCACCTTTCACAAATATAAATCACAACGTGCTTTACAAAGTGCAATAAAAGAAAGATAAAACATTGAGAATAAAAATTAAAACCACAAAGTATTAAAAACATCAAAAGCTCAATTAACTAACAGCTTGTTTAAATAAAAGTGTCTTCAGCTGCTTTTTAAAAGAATCAACAGAAACGTCCACTCGCAGTGACAGGGGCAGGGTGTTCCAGAGTCTGGGGGCGACTTTAAACCTCTGAGTGCTGATTTTTCAAATGAGTTATTAAATTGGTGGTATTGAATGACTTGGTATCTTCCTGCATAATTTTGCAATTGCCTGTGTTAATAAATATTTAATTCTGACTGTCTACTGCAAAATACATCCGGACAGCTGATAAGGCGACAGCTCCAGCATTAAACTTACAAGTGCGCATGCCCAAAATTGTTTAAAAAACGCACATATCGGCCATTAATAATATTAGCGCTAATATATTTTTAATCCCCAATTCTACGGGCCAGATTGTTCCTTCTGGCGGTTTGACACCCCTAGCAAAAACTGTGACTGTATTACTTATAGGAAGACAAACCTCCCTTTTTTAAAATTGTAATACTTCACACTATGCATTACACTATTCTCTGTTGTCTAATCAAACAACTGCAGCCAGACTTTTCGTAACTGTACCACACTCTTAGTACCACAGCTGAGGGGTGACTGAAGTGTAACAATACGCTTATTTGGCACAGTAAAAAATGCCATTAGCTTTATAGAGAATACGCTGGAAACGTAAACTTCCCACACAAGAGGCAAACATTTTCATTTGACCACACCAAAATATGTAAATGTCTCTTACATAGAATACTGTACCATTTTTGGAATTTTAGCTGACCCTGCATTGTGTGGATGCAAATATTGATATTGTGTAAATGGTAAACTTGCATTATTTGTTGCGGCTCTCAATGCTTTTATCAGGATCATGGCAAAACCCAACACTCAATTTGAAGCATGCATAGATATGGTTTTGACTGGATTGTCTCCAATTTCAAAAGTGTACTTTCCACTTATTTCATCATCTTGATTAACCAAAGGTAACATTTAAGCTAACATGAAAGGAAACCCAAAGAATGAGGTTCACTCTATTATAACTCTTTTCCTCCGTCTTCTGCAGCAGCGTTTAGCTGGTGAAGGGCTCTCGTCCTCAGGGTTGTAGTGCAGTTATTATGATAAAATGCTGGTTAAATGTGGCTAAATGAAAGAAAAAATGAATGTGTCTGTTCATTTGCAGGACAAAAGTAAGAATGTGATCCCTGCAGAGTCCGAGGTCAATTTCCTCAATTTCGCTCAGAATATTCACCAGGGAACACAAGTCTTTAATTTTTATAACTTCTCCAAGCTTCAGAAACTTTACAGATTAAGGTAAAAAAAAAGTGCTTAAGTTGGATAGTAGAGCAAGTGGATTTAAAGCTAAAAGAGCAGAGCGGAGTCAGGAAGGTGCCCACGCTCCTCACTCAGCTCTAACGCATGTGGATCAAGAGTGAAAGTGTAGGCGTCTTTAAGCAGCCAGTCGTGTAATCGTGTCACAACCATGAACTTAAATCAGCCATTTAAGAAAGTCGTTCAAGGAAGACAGGTATTTTCTAGTAACATCACCTTGAATGTGTTGAAAATATAATGTCTAATTCATTTTTTGTCCATTTAGTAGTTCCTGCAAAATACACATAGATAACTCCTCACCAGGAGAAAGTTTACAATGTGTGACTGGTGCTGTCTGCGGAGTGCATGGAGCGCGAAAGCCTTATTTTCTTCAAAGCACGTTTATGTTATGCTTTCCAGTTCAGTCAGTCTTTGCACTGAACTCTTTAGTCCGCCAGTTTTGTGTTTTGTCCTGTACAGTTTGACATTGTACTCCTCGGTTAAACCACCAGACTCAGATTTACAGATTTACAGACATAAATGTGGTTATTGCACACATGTGCACAAGTGAAAATGTGCACAATTAAATTGTTATTGGAGATTTTAGTAGCGATTGATATATAAATAATACTATATATTTGTCTTCCCTCACCTCTGCTGCCTAGGTTTTCCTGCACTACTCTTTCCTCCAGCTTCAGTCCCATCTTTTCTCTGCTCTGTGCCATGTTGAAGCAGGGATTATGGGCTCAGGCTGCCAGTTAAACTTACACCCCTCGCTCCCTGCTCCTTGGCCTGCACTATTTACTCCAGCAATTCGTGTTGCAAAAAAGTCTGACTCCATTTTTATAGTGATTAGCCTCAGCCAGTGGAACCCTTTTTGGGGTGTTTGCAAGGTAGGACGGTGCTGATCTAGTGCTAAAGAAGGGTAAAATGTTTATTTTAACCACCATGAGTCCAAAAATATTCTTAAGGCATTGACAGGTTCATAATTTTCTCATTATTCCACATTTGGCAACCTCCATAGACAGCTGCCAGACATCCAATAGTGTGTGTTTTTCCCCCTTTTCACCTCCTTTCTCTCCGGCTACTCAATTACTTAATTACATAGTGTTGCTAGCATTATGTAACCATATTTTTTAAACCTCAAAACTGGGACACATTAATTTTACAACAAATTCATTAAAAAAATGTCTATATTATTTCACTTAATTAAACATAAAAATGCAGCTTTTTTGGGGTACCCTTGTATCTCAGTTGGCAGAACGTATACCGATCATGCGGGAGACCCAGGTTTGATTCTTGATTTGGTCATTTGCCCAATGTCAATAACATTTATTGCCATAAGGCAACCTTTTCTATTTAGTCTTTTGCACCTGTTTGTTTTACCATAATGTTATAATCCTAGCCACATGTTTTGGTAATGTTAATTCTGAGCACACTAGCTAAATTTTAGTGCAAGGTAACCTTCTTAAACTCATCAAATTAAGATTTATTTTTGTAACTTTTAATCATCTGTAATCAGCTGAGTTCATACAATTAAAATGGCAGCTTTCAAAGAAACATAAACTGTTCCCTGTGTGCCCTCATCGAAGTATTTGGAGAGGCTGGATATATAAATCATAAATCAGAACGTAACAGATGTGAACCAGCCTGTTACTGACTGCAGCTAATTTTTTTATTTATTTTTTTACATGCTGGATTATATGGCTGCTCGGGTAGCATACTGACCAGTGGAGTAAACGTCTCGGGTTACGTATGTAACCCTTGTTCCCTGAGAAGGGAACGAGACACTGCGTCGGAAACCGACACTATGGGGAACGCCTTCGGCGTGACGGCTCTGAAGTATGAATGAAACTAGACCAATCCTGATTGGTGCAACGTAATGCCGTAGTACGTGCGGCGCATCGAAGTATAAAAGGGGCGCCGGCTCACCACGGCGCTAGTCTTCGCGATGAAGCAATTGCTCCCGGGCATGGGGAGGCGTGGCGGTCGACGCAGTGTCTCG